>JALIZH010021257.1:0-63254 GCA_030522465.1 Rhipicephalus appendiculatus | reverse complement strand
ACAGACAGTCGGTGTACATGTGAAAAGGTGTTGTCGGGGGAAGGGTGATTCAACGCTCCTGTGAACGCCTCCGCGTCATATGCGCTGGAGGCGTTCTCTAAGCGAAATTTCCTGAGGGCAACTGGTGCGCTACGGTGTGTAAGAGCTGCTAAAGCCGCACCGGCAGTGTCATTTAAATACGAGCCGTCTGGGCTTATGTGAGTAGCCAGAGTCATTGAGAGGTCGCTGGCTGATGAAGGGGTTTTGCCAGTGTGCTTTCGCTTGCGTTGTAACTATAGGGCTCCGTGTTTTCGGAGTTTATTTTACTTGAAGTTCGGAGGGTGTTTTTCGGAGTGTATCTTTTTGGAGGAAATTAGACGTTTATCGGAGTTTATTTCTCGTGAATTTCCAATTCTCCGAAATTCGGTGTTTAATTTTGCATTATAAGTTGTTGCAATGTGTTCTTATTCATCTCATTTCCAATGAAAATGCGTTGCATTGTTGCTGATAATGCTGTTTCTCCGTCCTTTCATTTTTTTTTTTCACTTGCTGGTTATTTACCCTTTTAATAAGGCTGTTGGTGGGCAGTGCAGTAAACTCGCCAAAGTGTACTTTTTGGAGGCGGGAGCTAGTCAAGCTGCTTGGAAGCTTTTTTTCACAGCCTCCCTCGTCTTCTTGATAAAAAATAAAAGACCTTCAACACTCCTACTTTTAAAGAACTTCATACTCCAAAATCTTGATGAAATTATATCTGAACTTGAAAACATGCGAACACACTAATTGTATTTTAAACGTCTGGAAGAATTGAACGCGCAGGCACATACACGCAAGCACAAATACTCGAACACAAAACACCTACGCTGTTCGTATTACAATCTTAAAGCTTATTGTAATATACGCAAACATATCTTCACGAGGCTGCTGCCGCTTATGTTCGTGCGCTCCGGCCATTCGATTGATGATTCTGTGATTTGAAAATGTCCTCTGAGCGTTGAAAATGCCATTTAAAATCGGAGTTTATCCGATAAATCCGAATTGTCAAAAATTTCACCGGCGGGTGTTCATGGGATTTTTTCGTATTAATCCGAAAACACAAAGCCCTAAACTTACAACACAAGCGAAAGCGCACTGGTAAGATAGCCATAGAACCATCGCAAGCTTTGTGGGAGAGTCGGGCCAGCTGGTTGGCTCGAAGTGTCAGCTTTCTGTCTGGCTAATCTAAATCCCAGCCGTAGTGGGAAATAAAAGTTGGACGTTTCTCTGGGAAAAAAAATTGTTTGCCTGAGCAACGATCTCGGATTCTCCGATAAAATTTGCCGGGGCGTTCATGTTTGCGATCCGAAACCAGGGACTTCAACGTATTCATCAGTGGTAATACCGATTATCTTAGCCTCATTACGTCGAACCGGTCACAGAAGTTGGATCGAGGCGCGTAACTTGCCGAATGAATGATAA
Organism: Rhipicephalus appendiculatus; assembly: GCA_030522465.1. NCBI lineage: Eukaryota > Metazoa > Arthropoda > Arachnida > Ixodida > Ixodidae > Rhipicephalus > Rhipicephalus appendiculatus. The sequence goes on along the minus strand of JALIZH010021257.1, from coordinate 61,820 downwards.
TTTCCAAGATGTGGACAATTGCGTCCAGTACATTCGGACACAATAAGATAAATCGGTGTTTTAGTGTTCATTTCTGAAGTGCTTTGTTTTAATGGGATAGTGTTAAAGAGCTCGTTTCGCAGAAATTCTGGCGTTGGTGTCGGCGGCGGCGTTGTTGGTTGTGAGCGAAAAATCATCATCTTGTCCGTGACCGAAAAATCAGGAAAGATGCAAATAAAGTAAGAAAAATTTCAGGGTTCGGGTGAGAATCGAACCCAGGCCGTCCGCGTGGGAAGCAGGTGTTCTACCACACAACCACACTTTTGCTTGGAGTTAGATTGAAAATAACTTCCTCTGCTTGGAAATGCAATGAAAATAACTTTCATGCTTTACAAACACACGCGTCCTATATACAGGCGTCACAATACAAAATGTAATATCGCAGTAATATTGCGTGGTACAAGCGTACACTGCCATCGGGCGTCAGAACATGTGACTATTATAACGACATCTTGGTTCAAAGCCGTGTACCCATTACAAAAGGCACACTCGCTACTGCGCGTATTCCCTTAAGACCATGCACGTAGTGGGTGCATAGCAAGTTCGAAAACATTTCCTGCGCATAATTGCCCCTGGTTTAAAGCATGCTACCCATTACATAGTATGCACTAAGTGGTTGAAGTACGCACTATGGACAGGATATCGCTATCGCGTTCAACTCTTAAAGGCGAAGCTTAAGGGTCCCCCCAATGTTTTACATGCTTTCCTTGTTTTATTTGTATATGTAAAAGTACATGTACAATAAAACTTCCCTGTGTACAATTTCCTATGCTGCCGCTGTAAAAGCGCCTGGCACAGAGAAAAAAAAGAAAGAAAATAATGAGTCAAGTATCATATGAACCAGCTCCTAAGTTGGCGACACGCGTGACCGCCGCATTTTTTTAGTACAAATGTAGCATTTATTGCCAACTGATATATGAGTATCCTTCTCTAACAGAGATTCGTCGTCTGTCATACTGTCCGAGTTCCATAAGTTACATCGTATACCTGTGGCTTACTGCTTGTAAGTGCCGTTGAGTGAGTGAGTGAGTGAGTGAGTGAGTGAGTGAGTGAGTGAGTGAGTGAGTGAGTGAGTGAGTGAGTGAGTGAGTGAGTGAGTGAGTGAGTGAGTGAGTGAGTGAGTGAGTGAGTGAGTGAGTGAGTGAGTGAGTGAGTGAGTGAGTGAGTGAGTGAGTGAGTGAGTGAGTGAGTGAGTGAGTGAGTGAGTGAGTGAGTGAGTGAGTGAGTGAGTGAGTGAGTGAGTGAGTGAGTGAGTGAGTGAGTGAGTAAACTTTATTACAAGACCTGGCATGTTTGTGGTCCGGGCTAGACCGCACAGGTAGGTACCAGGAGACCTTGTCTCCCCATAGCCTCCCTGGCCTGCTGGATAGCCCATTTTTGGTCTTGGACCCCCGAGCTGAGCAGCACGAGCCGCCACCGCTCCCCGGAGGGCCTCAGGAGAACTTGTTGGTAGATTGGGACATCCCCACAGCATATGTTTAAACGAAACCCTTTCTGTTCTGCATAGTTTGCATTTATTGCCTGGGTATAGGTGTGGGTAAAGTGTTTTTTCTTTTTTTTTTTTTTTTTTTTTTTTTTTTTTTTTTTTTTTTTTTTTTTTTTGTTACCCAGCGCGGTTGTACTCACCTGAACTGTTTTTACTAGTACGCAATAAACTTCCCTGTGTGTATTCTCGTGACCGTATGTCTCGCAAGCAAATGTTATGATGTAATGTTGAATTCGCATTGACGTTAACCGTCCGTGATATAATACATTTTTCTAAGCACTGAGCATTGACTGTGCCTAGGTTGAGCCGGCACCATCGTCTATGGACGTGTTCGTATATGGGGGCAACACTGCGTTCGCCCAAAGTATACCGCGCTGATAGAGTGTTCAATGTCATCTGTTTTTCAGCGGTTGTGCTCCATGAAGAGCGGGTATGTGCATAGCGTAGCATATGTAACCATGAACAGTACGGCAAGGGGGTGGGAAAGGAAAGCGCGGGTGAGGATGAAGGAGAGAAGGAGGGAAAGGCACGCACGAAGTATGGCTGACACCTCCCCGCCCCCGAAAATAATTTATCACGACGATACTGGAGTCCAGTGATGTTATATGATGGATATTTCTTTTTCACCGTTTTTCAAGGAATTAATTCTTGGCCTCGCTCTTAACTTTTGGAGAAATGGGGCAAAAAAACCGGCCCCCAGGCAGTGTCGGCTTCATGCAACTTTGCTCTCCGGCTCAAAAGGTTACCGACCCCTGGTCCAGGCGGCCACTGATGCATCGGCCGGCTTGGCCGATATAAACATTACCTCACATCAACAGACCGCACCTATCGCACATTTAACAAAGGGCTTGTCGCGCCCGCAGCGACAGACGCCAACATATGTACGCGCGCGTGTGTGTGTGTTTGTGTGTGTGTGTGTGTGTGTGTGAATGTGTGTGTGAATGTGTGTGTGTGTGTGTGTGCGTGTGTGCGTGTGTGTGTGTGCGTGTGTGTGTGTGTGTGTTTGTGTGTGTGTGTGTGTGTGTGTGTGTGTGTGTGCGTGCGTGCGTGTGTGTGTGTGTGTGTGTGTGTGTGTGTGTGTGTGTGTGTGTGTGTGTGTGTGTGTGTGTGTGTGTGTGTGTGTGTGTGTGTGTGTGAATGTGTGTGTGTGTTTGTGTGTGTGTGCCCTCCATCATTTCAAATTGTCTCATTTCCTGTTCATTTACCCAGTTGGTAAATTTAGGCTGTTGATTTGCACTGCTGTAAACTCTTTTGCGGGGAGCTGTAGCTAGCTTTTTCTCCCAGCCCCCTAACCTTCTCGATGAAAAATAAAGGATCTATTATTATTATTATTATTATTATTATTATTATTATTATTATTATTATTATTATTATTACGAAATCTTAGATGAAATGATACATGAGCACGTAAACATGTGATCACAGTAAGTGTATTTTGGTTGTCTGGAAGGTTTGAACGTGCAAACGCGTATAACACAAGCACAAATACTTGGCTACAAAGCACCTACGTTTGTTCGTATTGCAACCTTAACCCGCAAACCACCCCGAGTTCAAAGCCGAGACAGTACACGTTCTTTCTCGCCTAACTACTCTTCCTACAAGCGCTGTCTCCTCCTCGCCATTTATTTCTACATAAAACACGTGGACTGTCAGCACTAAGCGTTTATAGCCAGTCAGGATTTCGCGCTTTTCGACTACACGCTGCCATCTCTGCTTGCGCAGTCGCAAACGCAGAAAACGAAATCAGTTTATCGCGCACGATAGTCATGCAATACAAGGGAGAACGGGCATGCGATTACACGGTAAAGCAGAGTAGGAAGTAATTCACAACAAATACCCCTCGTATATTGACCAATCGGGAGCTTATTTCCTCCTGACGTCACGTGAACAAAGTGCTGACGTCACGAATTGCGCCGCGAGAACGGGAAACGCCGGGAGAGAATAAAGCGCTCGTTTTTGTATTTGCAGAGGCTGTTTTCAGAGGCGGCCGGAACTCTGCACCATAATCAGACACGTCCTGTTGTGCCAGCTCAACTTAGGCACAGTGAATGGCCACAAATCAGTGTTGGCGGTAACGCGTCACAAGTAACGCCATTACCGGTAATGCGTAACTTTTTTCAGTACTTTAGTAACGTACTCGGTATACTGTTTCAGAACTGTGACGGGTAACGTACTTTCGCTACCACTTTTCCCGTGAGGTGTCACGTTACTCGTTACTTTTCATTCCAGTTATCCTCATGGTCTCCCACAAAATTCATTCATCTTGCACGAGCGCGCCTTTCTTAGAGGTCGCTAGTACAAGACGTTATTTAGCTGCTGCGCCGGACTGCTGTCGGCCCGCTATGCGTTGACAAAGCGACCTCACACGGGGTCTTTTATTGCGCGGGGCAAATTGCAGCGGGGAACAAAACTGCCACAACTTCTTGAGTAGACTTGATATAGTTTCGGCTGCCTCGCTATCGAGGTTGAAGTTGTTGATTATCGATGAAGCGAAGCGTAATGCGGTCCTCGTAACCAGTGCCGTATATCCAAAATACCACAAGGGCGGACACACATCTTCCAACAGCGGCCATTTTGTTTTTACAAAAATGCTTTAATTTTAGTTATGCAAAATTATAATCATGCATTCACATAAAATAATAATAATAATAATAAAACGAGCATGAACGTCGGCGCCCGGTGACAAAAAATAGCAGTGGGCATCCAAGCGGCATAACGTGGCGAAGTTAGTTTCTAATACCAACTCGTGGGCTGGCACTAGCATCTCCTGCAGCTGCATCATTCGGGTTAAAGTATGCAATGAAAATGGTAGCACTTTTCGTGCTAACGCATAAAGGTATTTCCCATCGTGCGCACCGGATAGAAGTACTTCGTTTCTGTTCATTGAAGGTGCTTCAGATTTCAGATTTGGTTTTACGGAAAGTTCGTTGGCCTTGACTGTCAAGAAATTCAAATGTGACGATTGGAAGATAAATCCCAATGGGGGACACTTGCAAGAAGTGTCCCCCCCTAGCCTGCGCACAGGGGGGGGAGTCAGGACCCCCCCTGACCCCCTTCCCCATGATTTACGTCACTGCTCGTAACCGTCAAAAGCGAGCTGTCGAGTTCTGCTCGGCTTGCGGACATCTAGACTTGGTGCGAGCTACAGCACAAAGGAGGATGAATTCTTCGCAAATGTCTTTGAACATAATCGCCAAGTGAAGATGATCGACTGTATCGGTACCTTTGGTGCTGCAGGGCATTGCCATGAGCGGGCTCAAGGAAAACTTTCCGCGCGTTCGCCAGTTCTTACTGAAAGGTTCAGGAGTACCATGTAGTGGCTTAAAATCCAGAAAAATCACAAGGGGGGGACACAAGTCGGACCATGGCGGTCATTTGGTTTTTTAAACTTTATACATAAGAATTAAGTCATGCTTTGGAATAAAATTTAAAAAAAAACGAGCGTGCTGTCCGAGCTCGAGTAGTTGCATGATGATGATGATGCCGACGAAAACTTCCCGCGCCACCCGGCTAGTCCCACGTCTTCCTTGAACCGGTCGAGCGGCTTTTGCGATTTTCGTAGTCTCTCACAGCTAAGGGGTATTGAACAAAGGTACACACTAAAAAATAGCCACCTTTAAAAAAAAAAAAAAAGTTGAATGCGTTTTACCAAATGTCAAGTAACTCAATTGTATGATGTTTTAAAGCTAAATCTCAAGGGGGGACATTTGCAAAGGGTGTCCCCCCCCCCCCAGCCAGACCACAAGGGGGGTACGGACCCCCCCCTCCCCCTCCCCCCCCCCCCATGATTTACGCCAATGCCATTTAGTATCCGTCGAGCTCATATTTAGAGTAGGTGTGGACGTATTCGCCAATAAGTGAGTCAAGGTGTCTGATTGAAGCTTCGAAACGCAGCTGTTGCTTATATTCAGCGGTTTGTAGTTACATTAGGAAACTGTTCCTGCAATATACACTGTTTATAAACTTCTTGCACTACTTGTAAACTTGCTCATGTGCGCAAACACTTTTTCCCCAGATTTATTCCATTTAAGAATTGCTTCATTTCTACAAAATTCGCGTTTATTTTTTTGTTTTTGTTTATTTCAGTAGGAACACGCCGTCATAATTACTGCAAGTTTCTTCAGTGACGTTTTCATTGCTGAGAGCGTTGATGATGAAGTCGATCACATTGTGTTTAATGACCCATTCCGAAATATAGCTTCCCCATGCATGTGCCACAGAGTTGGAAGCCATCGCGTGTGAAATTACAGGCAACTTTAGGCCACTATATAGTACTGCGAAGATATACGACACACCTGTGCAAATTATCCTGGTTTAATAAGTAAGTTCGCGTAAAATTTTTGTGTGGGCGACAAGCCTACCTTCCCATAATTTTTCATATATAAATAAAAAAAAAACTTTACTGTGACATTTAAATATGAGTTTTATGAGGTTGCTCTTGTAGGTTTTTGAAGCGAAGACTCACAGATTAAGTTTTTTGGCTACGGAGAATTAACGGCAGAAGTAACCGGCAGAAGTAACCGGCAGAAGTAACGCCCTCTACTTTTTTTTTTTTTGTAACGGTAAATGGGTAACGCAGGGCAGTTACGCGTTCGTTTATCTTTAGCGTTATAAGTGACGCATTAATGGGATCAAACTTTAAGACCGATTCGCTGCAATGAGGCTAAGGTAGTAGGTAGTAGAGCACTGCACGGGCTCGGGCCTACCCGAAAACCCGGGCCCGGCCCGGCCCGTGGGCCGGGCCGGGCCGGGTAAAGTAGGTTTCACGGCGGGCCCGGGCCGGGCCCGGGTTTGAGGTGCCGGGCTCGGGTCGGGCCGGGCCTGGACTTTTCTCGATTCTTAAAGAGACACGAAAGTGAAACACTGCAGTGGTTTAGACTAATAATGCGTATTCTGAGAATTTGAATATCATTCCTTTCACCACCGTAAGTTTATTCAGACAGGAAAAAATCAAGGCCAAAGTTCCATTTTAGAATTTCGTGCTGTAATCTCCGCGCGTGGCGTCACGGATTTCAAACTGTATTCGTCGTATTTTGGGGGGCACTGGATCTTCAAAGTTTCCTGAAACGTGGTATGTTAAGTCTATGGGCTACTCAGAGGTCAATTTACTTCATTTTTACCGATTAGGATCTACGTAGGCCCCAGTAGACGCCGTCAGAATCTATAACGTGACGACTTCTGCTGCGCGAATTTCAAGGTGGCGTCGCCACCCGCATTTCCGCGCTTACGAAGTCTTTTCACGGCGAGCGTGGTTACTTTGGAATTGTAAAACAGTAATTTACTGATAATCAAAAAAATTATTCTTCTCTTTAGTGTCCCTTTAACTTTATTCCATAGAAATTGCTCATACATATATGTTTCACATTTTATCTCGAAAAAACATGGTTCTTTTTTGTGGGGCAAGCTATTTGGAGTTCTATGATGGACAAGTACTGAACTTCTTTTGCTTCTTGCATATATGGGGCTACTTGATTTATCTGAAACGGGCGAGCTAAAAGTAAATAGGCTAGACGCTTACATAGTTAACATCTGGCTATTCTGGGCTTTATTCGCATTCTTTATTATTTTGTATCCCAAATGGTATTCTGTGATCACAGTAATTAAGGTAATATAATAAATTTATAACTTATCATCGCAAGAGCTCTAAAGCTGGGAAACGATTTTGAATATTCCAGCCCTCCACTAAAACGAAAGGACTGCACGGAGTCTCGTTACATAGGATCCCTATAAAGGCATTTGTTTTCCGTGGCTCTGTCACGGCTCCCAGTGGTCATGTCACGCGAGATGGACATGCACAGCCTGCCTTGTGCGCCCACATTGTTAGCGTTTGAGCTTTCGTCTTGTTCAGCTATAGCAGGGGTCTCAAACTCGCGTCAGCTAACGGTCTGCATTCACGAAAATTTAGTCCCGCAAAGGCCAGGGCAAGGGATAGGAGGGGTGGGGGGTGCGGAATAGGTTGTACCAAATGTCACCTGATTTTGTCATTTGAAATACATTTCCCATATCTCATATATCGGTCATTTCTGAAAGGTATTTGGTGGTGTGATTCTAACAACATATTTATACCTATCTCCAAAATGACTAAAATCTGGACGCCGATTCTGAAATATAGACTTTTCTTTCACGGCTATGTATGAACGCATGGTGGACGCATGGGGTGTCTGACAAGAAAATGCTTTAGACCTGTCATGCCTATGTAGCTTAAGGAAGTACTTATAAAGAAAAAAAATCGGACGAAGGCAGCCGTGTGCGGGCCGCGGGCCGCGTGTTTGAGACCCCGGCGCTATATAGTGCGAGAGATACATGATACTGCCGCAACAACGTTGGAATGTGCAGAGCATACACTCTAAGAAAAAAAGGACTGAAAGGGGTAGGGAGGTTAGTCCTTTTGGGGATCAACTGATTTGCCACAACCAATAGTCCTTTTGGGGATGAACTGCAAGAGGATAAACAGTTAGTCCTTGAAGGATTAACTGCAAAGGGACAAAGGGTTGCTCCTGTGAGGACTAATGGTTACTCCCGTAAGGACTAACAGTTGATTTTCGGAAATGGTCCCTGACAGAGCAAATGTTACTCTCGTAAGGACTAACTGTTGACCCTCAGAGATGATCCTTGGGAGAGCAAATGTTACTCTCGTGAGGACAAACTGTGGATCCAGAGAAATCATCCGTGGGAGAGCGAATGTTACTCCTCCCGGATAAATTGTTAATCCATTTGAACAATCTTCGAAGGGACTAACGGGTAATCCGCTAATCATTCACCTGTGAATGACGTGGCCATCTTCACCAGACTGACATTAGGTCATCTGCGCTTCACCCAGTACTGCATCCATGTATGTGTGCAGAAACGAAAAAATTGGAGAGATCAATTCAGGGCTAGAAACATTTATTTTCTCCAAACAGTGCGCCACGCGCACCAGCGGTACTGGCCGTCGGCTGCTGTTCACCTTGATGAAGCGGCACAGCAGGTCAAACAACCGGTGGGTCTTGCTCGCCCAGTTGAAGGCCCAGTGCTCTGTCCGTGTCGCTTTTCGTCCTGCTTCGCTTGTGCGCTAAAAAGTGAAACATGAATAACTAACATGCCCAAGCATACGCTCTTGCAGTAGAAGACGTCCTGAGCCCAAGTGTACCGGATTCTAGTAAGAATGCCCACATAATCTTCGTTGATACGGAGAAGGATGTCAAGAAAAAAATTACAAGCAATTCAACTTAGTGTCAATTGTTTACTAGCTATTTACCAGGTGTATGCAGTCGCCGACCGTATTTCTGGCGCATCTTTCGAAAGAGCAGTTTCCCTGCGGATCGTTGCTTACCTCTGTGATCTCAAAATGAGATCGGCATCTCGTTCACACTTGGAACTACGAAAGGAAGATCAAGTAAAATCCCCTCGAGCGCGCTAGTCGAAGCCGTACTACTGGGGGGAGAAAAACGCGCTGCAAGACTATCGGCTATTTTACCAGACAGGCGGAGCATCCGGCCCTTAGAAAGACGCGTTAACTGCTTTCAATGGATTCTTTTAGGCACTTGCAAGCCATAATGCTGATCATATTTTAATTTGCTTTGTCAAACTTGAATGAAATTATGTATACCAACTTCAAGACTTTCCCTATCGAGAATTCCCTATCGAGAATTTTTAGCTGCGCGGTGACCTTTCAATTCTTCAAAACACCTTCAACAAGGCAATCACTTGGCGACAAGCGGCAAATTTGGACACGGGGAGAGAAGTCACGTGAATGACACTGCACACGCTAGGAGCAGCGATACAAATCGCCAACGGTTTTGATTTCTTCATTGTGTTGACCCTCGGTGCTCTATCAAGGGTTCCAGAAAAAAAAAAGAAAAACACGAATATATTAACATCTATCTTAATTCATACGAAACGCCATGATTTATATGGTGTAGCGCCTGCTTTCGAAAAACTAGGATGGCTCTTACCTGCAAGAAATGCAAAAAGAAAATGTTTTTGTTATAAAAATAAAATAGCTAGAAGCGCACGGTTTAACCACGTAAGCCCCAGTGATTACGCAATTGCACGCTCATACAACATGCTAAAAAATGCCGCGCACAATGCTTTTTCAGCTTTCATATTCTTTATAACGCAATTTTCATCGCCAAGGCGATGAAAATGAAAAAACTTACCTTGAGAATTAACAGAGGCGCGAGGTTTGCAGAGCCAGTTAATCCACAAAACGGTGATCGCACTTCAAGGTGAATGCGTCTATTCTTGAAGCTTAGCAGAAAAGATGCTGCGAAGCTGGGGTGTCCATTTCTTCGCAGGAAAGTTCCGGTGTTGAGTCCACTGAACAGCCGTTCCACAGAAACACACTTGCATGCGCTTCCACAATTGCAGTACATGCACGAACTATGCTTTCACAGCTGCGTTGATAGTCTGTGTAGATAGCGGCACTCGCTTTCCACGAAATCAGAGCAAGAAATATCACAAGTGACGAACACGAACCGCACTCGTGACTGCAGTGAGTGATTCTGAAGAAGAAAGTGCGGCGCGGATGGATACACAATATACGTGCTGAAATGTCTGTCACATTTGCTCGATTATAACCGCCAGTAAATGTATTGAAGCTTATTGGGGAACTAAGTTTCAAGTCCTCATAATTGGCGGTGCAGCATTAACACCTTACAAATTAATCTTTTCTCGCGTTATTTTCTTGATCGCGACAGTAAGCGGGCTGACGAGCCTTGTCATCAGTACAGTGTACGTTTGAACCACGACCTGTTTGAACATGCATTCGCCGCATTCCTCCCCCCTCAGCACCCCGCCAACCCCGCCGCGTGCAACCACCACCCCGACAAAGTAGAAAGGCGAGTTTCTGAACAATAGGGTGCACCTGACCGAGCGTCATGACCTTTCAAAGGCTGCTGAGCCGTGCTGCCAAAGGGCTGCAGAAAAGGTCTTTTCTTCCCTTCAACCCCTACTCGAGGGAGTAAGTGAGCCATTCGTCCTCCCGTTAGTCTTCCAAAGTTGCACGCGACACGCCCTCCACCGCAATTGGTCCTCTGGTGGACTAACGACACGATTTGAGGACTAAAGTTGACGTTACTCCCCCCTCGAGCTGGTTTTTTTCTTAGAGTGTAGGTCCATTAAACAAGGCCTCGGGCAAAGCATATTTGCTTACGAAATGCCTGGCTTGAAAAAAGACAATTGCGAATTCCGTGCCATGTGATTGATGTCCCTTTACCTCGAACCATATGAGTAAGCGTCAAAAAGCTTATTCGCGCCAGGTATTACCAAACTGGAACAAACCCTGAAAATAGATCGAGATCTCTTCGTCCTCCTCCTGTCAGTCGCATGACAGGAGGAGGACGAATTTGCCGGGGCGAACATGAACGCCCCGGCAAATTTTATCGGAGAATCTGAGATCAGTGCTCAGGCGAACAAAATTTTCTTTTCCGAGAAGCGGCGAACCTTTATTCCACAATACGGCTGGGATTTAGATTATCAGGGAGAAAATACCCAAGCATCGAGCCAACCAGCTGTCCCGACTCTCCTACAAAGCGTGCGATGGATATATGGCCCGTTGAGCAAGTGTGCTTTTGCTTATTGTAACTAGGTTTCCGTGTTTTCCCACCACAAGTGATAATAATTTACCCGCCATAAGTTTACTCTTGCAATCGCATCACAATATAAGTATCTAGGCATTATATTCACTTCAAATCTTTCTTGGTCAGACCACATCACCTCCATTTCTGCCAAAGCCTTCCCAATCTTTGGGTTACTTGCGACGAAATTTAAGAAATGCTCCTTCGAATATTCGCAAATTAGCATAGGCGTGCGCACGAGGGGGGGCAGAGGGGGCGGCCGCCCCCCCCCTGGTCACCTAGGAGGGGGGGGCGCAAATTCAGTCCCATACATTGACATAATAGGGAGGGGAGGCACTGCGACTAGGGGGGGGGGGGGGCGCAAAGTCAGCCCCATGCATTGACATAATAGGCAGGGGGGGGCGCTGCTACGAACCTTCGCCCCCCCCCTGAAGGGAAATCCTGCGCACGCCTATGCAAATTAGCATATCTAACTCTCGTTCGCCCTCAAATCGAGTACGCCTCTCCTATTTGGTCCCCTCGCCAGGAATACCTGACCGATATATTGGAACGAGTTCAGAACAGGGCAAGCCGCTTCATTTCTAACGATTACAGCCATCTGTCTAGCGTCACAGAAATCAAACTTAACCTTTGATTGCAACCTTTGAGTACTCGCCGTGACATTGCCTTGCTGACGCTGTTTCACAAATTCACTCATTCAACTCGAACACTAGCATGCTTGAAACGGCCTACTCTACGTCACACAGGCTTCATAATCATTTTAGCTATATGCGCATTTACGGATTAACACGCGCATTCAACTGCTCGGCGTTACCACGTGCAGTCCGATGTTGGAATTCCCTGCCAGATAGTATCGCACACTGTTGCTTTCCGTGACGCATTGACCAGTTATCTGGCCAAAGAAGCGTAAAGATATCTGCCATTATATCAGTGCGCTCTCTGTGTAATTGTAATCAACTTTTTTTTATTTTTTGGAATTCGTGATGTTGTAGAACCGTAGTGCGCTTTTTCTTTCTTTTTCTTTTTCTCTTTTTTTTTTTGACTATTTTTTTCCCCCCTTTGTGAACTGTTTTATTGTTTAAAATTTCAATTTTTGCTTGACTGCATTACTTTATAAATAATACCTCCTGTGATTGAATCCTTATTCTATGTTTCATCTTTGCCAGTGTTGTCAGTTCTTTTTGTTACGAGTACTGCCGTAAATAATTGTTTACTTTGTATTGCAGTGTTCCTTATGTCACTTTGTACTTGAATGCGGTTCACACATAATGTAATTTGATGGCACCACTGAAGTTCACTTTTTGTACTGCCCCCCCTTACACAATGCCTCAACGGAGGCCTGTAGGCTATTTAAAAAAAAAAAATTAGTTCCTGGGATTTTACTTCCCAAAACCACGATATGGTTATGTGCCTTGGTTACGATATGGTTATGAGTGGCGGGCTCTGGAAAAGCACGGGCCTTAGGCTAAGCTGTTCAAGGAGGGAGAGGGGGAGGATTTATGCCTTGTGTCCACGGATCTATATATGCACCCCGGACACCGCCTTAACCCCCCCTTCGGTTCTCCCCCCCAAAAAATCATTTACCTCTTACAGCACCCCCCCCCCCCCCCACACACACACACAGAATCGAAATTCTGGATAAACCCCTGCTGTGATGTGTAAGAATACTTTTTCCTTACACCGTGGTTTTGACTATGTTTTCACTTCGGGGGGGGGGGGGGGTGCAGAAGGGGGGTCAGGCGAAAATTGAAGGAAGGAGGGGGGGGGGGGCGAGCCCCCTTGGCGCCTTCCCTGATCGCAGATTCTTTCACGCCTCCTCCACAATTAAGGGCGAGGGCGAGAGTTGCTCGTAAACAGGAAAAAAAGTACTGCGCAGAACATCACTGGACTCCAGTTGCGTCGGAACAACTTCTTTGGGGGGGGGGGGGGGAAGGGGTTCAGTCATACTTAATGTATGTTAGTGCGTGCGTTTGTATGTGTGCGTGCATACATAAACATGCAAAATTTGCAAATTTCACGGGATGGGGTAGGTCGACCCCCCCCTCCACCCCTTGGCTACACTACAGTTTCGGGGGGGGAATGAAGTTTGAACTCCTTCTCCCTGGCCACGTCACAGCTTTACTCAACGTGACCGCGCGTTACTGCGCGTTCTGAATGAATTCACGGTCGAACTGGTCGAACGCCCGCGAAGCCGGCGAAGCGCCCTTGCCGCCCTGGCCGCTGACCGCTCTGCCGACCGCGGGAACAGTCAGGACTCGTGGCGCCACCTGCCCTGCGACGACGTAACGCTTTCAGGAATTCCGCGCGCTTTGCGGTGGCGCGCTTTCAACTCCTGCTGCGAGACGACGACGCTCCGTGGGGGAGGCGAGGAACGCCCTCGAATACGTCGTTGAACTTCGCAAAAATGAGGAAGAAAGGAGACGAACACCTGGGAGAAGACGAGAAAGAACTGTGACGTCAGCAAGCGTAGCTCCGTAGTGTTTGCTACAAATGATCCGCTCGGAGATACATACATCATGAATCGAAACACTATAGGCTGTAAGTGTATCGGCATAATTTCCTTGTCATAGAAAAAGCAAGCGTGTCTCTCCCATATGACACAGAGAGCACAAGAAAAATGTTATAACAATAAACGGGATCAAATGTGACACCGGTTACGGTGCACGGCTGCTGACCCGAAGGTCGCGGGTTCGATTCCGGCCGCGCCGGTCACATCTCGACGCAGGCGAAATGCTATAGAGACCCCGTGTACTGTGCGATGTCAGTGCGCGTGAAGGAACACCAGGTGGTCGGTATTTCCGGAGCTCTCCACGATATACTGAATGACTCATAATCATATGTCGCGGTTTTGACGCGTGAAACCCCAGATATTATTATTATTATTATTATTATTATTATTATTATTATTATTATTATTATTATTATTATTATTATTATTATTATTATTATTATTATTATTATTATTATCCCCAGCGTTCTTAATGAAAAGTGCTTCCATAACTTCCCGCGCCGCATCATCCCTGTACCTAAATATAACTGTAGTTTTATGAAAAAGAGGCGTGCACTTGCAAACCTCACAGTGGGCAGCTAAATGTGACCCATAATTGGCACTCAAATTATTTTTATGCTCTCTAAGGCGGGTGTTTAGGCAGCGGGCCGTCTGTCCGATGTAAACTAGTCCGCACGTCACAGGGATATTGTGGACAACACCGGAAGCGCACGGCACAAACTGATTATGATGTTTCGTGCTACATTCCCCTTTCCGTGAGCTCGGGCTTTTTTCAAGTTTATTCTGAACGCCAGCGCAAATCTTTCCGAAGCCTGTTAGGGGCGCTAAAAACCACCTGTACGCCGTAGCGGGCACCAACCTTTTTTTAGACAATGGGAAAGCTTGTGCGCATAGGGAATGACAGCGACGTTTCTTTTTTTGCTTTCATCCGTATGTTGTGATACAAACTTCGCTTTGACCTGCTTCAAAAGCTTTTCACATTGGGCAACCAAGGTCTGAGGCGGGAAGGCGGAAACCAACAGTCTATCTAACTGAAGGGAGGAGCTAGTGCTAATAAGGTGCCTATATATATACATGATTTAGTGAGTGCTGAACGGAAGCAAGAAAGCGCAATGCCGTCTTTGACTGTTTTAGAATGTGGTGACTGGTAACTTAAAAGTGGTTTTGTTGATCTACCCCACCAAATCGCCGCCATCACTTGCCCGTGTACTTTTACGGAGAGTGTCACTGCGCACTTTTCGCAATGAAAGCGCAATTTTATTTTGTGTTGTTTAGGTATATATGTATTTGTGCTGACGTGCGTAACACTTTATCCCATGTACTTTTGCGTATTTTTTTTCTTTTCGGTGTTCAGTTATGTATTATGCAAATGTTTAGCGCATGTATTTTTCTCTTTTTCTAGTTTTTTGTGTTCAGTTATGTATTATGCAAATCAGTAGCGTAGCCAGAAATTTTTTTCGGGGGGGGGGGGGGGTTCAACCATACTTTATGTATGTTTGTGCGTGCGTTTGTATGTGTGCGTGCATATACGCAAGCAAAACTGAAAAATGTCGGGGGGGGGGGATTTGAACCCCCCCAACCCCCCCTTGGCTACGCCACTGATGCAAATTATGAACTAATGTATTCTCACCCCTTATGTAATACCCCAACCAAGGGGTCTTTAAAGGTAATAAAGTGAAGTGAACATCCGAACACGTGTGGTCATGTGAAAATGCTAATTGAAGATCCAGAAACTGTGGGCGTTGGTCTTTAGGAAGTTCAAGCCCCTCCCCGTTTCGCTTCTACCTTCTTCACTGTCCCTGCCCGTGCGGGACTAAATTTAAAATTTTGTTACTGCGGCTCGCTAGATGAGGTTACTTTGAGACCCCTGTCCGAGAGGAAAAAATTTCTTCGCGAGGCGAAATTCGAACCCGCGCAGCCCCTATCCGAAGGCGAGTGTCTTAACCAATCGGCTGTCCAGGCCCGCTAGCATAGCATAGCGTTTGTGTAGTATAGTACAGCATAGTTTAGTACAGAGGTGGCAAAGGGGAAGTGATGGTGATGAGGAGGGAAAGGCGAATGGGAGAGAGTATAGAGTGAAAGAGAGGCATAGAGAGAAAGGGAAGTTAGAGAAAGAAAGATAGAAAGGACCGAGATAGAAAAAAAGATAGATAGCGGTAGAGAGAGAAAGAAATAGAAATAAACAGAGCAGGCCCGTAGCCAGAAATTTTTTTTCGGGGGTGGGGGGGGGGGGCACCTGTTGAAGGTCTTGAAATACCCGTATTTTCATTATTTATTCTTCGTAAACACCCCCCCTCCATCCGAATTTAGGGGGGGGGGGGGGGCAAGAGAGAGAGAGAGAATAAATGTAAAAGAAAGGCAGGGAGGTTAACCATGGCTGAGCCCGGTAGGCTACCCTGCACTGGGGAAGGGGGTAAGGGGAATAAAAGTTAGAGAGAGGAGGAGAGAGAAGTCACTG
Organism: Rhipicephalus appendiculatus; assembly: GCA_030522465.1. NCBI lineage: Eukaryota > Metazoa > Arthropoda > Arachnida > Ixodida > Ixodidae > Rhipicephalus > Rhipicephalus appendiculatus. The sequence continues at coordinate 45,771 of JALIZH010021257.1, read as the reverse complement.
TTGCCGTCGACACTCTTGGCTACGGGCCTAAAACAGAGACAAAAACACATACACAAAAAAATAACAGAGATAAAGATTTGCAAAACTTAGCAAGACCGCTACTGCCAGGACTGCCTAGGTGCCCATCATGTCCGCAGTCTCTTTAGCATTGCGCCGCCAGTGGAAGCTACACATTTTTTTTTTTTTTTCCCACGAAACCACCCCTTTGTGCAACGCCAATGTGTTTTGTTGCACGCTTCCAATTGGGATTGATAACCTCGAAACTCGACTCAGCCCTAAAAATATGTTCAGTGTTGTGTATAATACGCAGCTTACAAAATGACAGGTTAGAGAGAGAGAATAAAAAGAGAGAAAGGCAGGGAGGTTAACCAGAAGTGTAGAATCCGGTTTGCTACCCTGCACTAAGGGGGAGGGGGGAAAGGGAAAAGAAAGATGGAAAAGGAAAGTGAAGAGGAGAGTAGACGCGCGAATAAAAAAGAAAAAAAGAAAAAGAGGGCAGGGCGCTATAGCCTATTCAATAGGCCACTGCCATGCGAAAAGTTCAGTAAGGCCTTGACTGACTTTCTCTGTGAAGACAATTCGCGTCGGCATTCGAGCACTGACTGTTCTGACAAGGGTCTGTCGTCAAGGCGGGCCAACACAGCAGCTAGCGGCCGTCTATGCGCGCTGTAGCGAGGACAGTGACAGAGCACGTGGTCAATAGTTTCATCGCTGCCGCAATGGTCGCAAGCAGCACTGTCTTCCATGCCGATTCGGAAGGCAAAAGACTTGGTAAACGAGACACCAAGCCACAGTCGGCAAAGCACCGTTGTCTCGAGTCGAGAGAGTCCGGACGGAGGCCGAAGTCGACGAGACGGGTCCAGCCTATGCCGACGCGTGTGCCGTAAACTTGCTGCGTTCCACAGGGATTTAACATCTTCATGTGCAATCGCTCGTATTTTCATGGCAGCATCAGTCCTTGAGAAAGGGATGGCTTCTTGGATACCGTCTTCGTGCGCAGATCTAGCAGCTGCGTCGGCATGTTCGTTGCCCAATATGCCGCAGTGACTTGGAAGCCACTGAAACGTGATGTCATGTCCTTGGATGAAGAGGTGGTGGAATTGCGATATGTGCCCTACAGCATGAAATAAAAAAGTTTAACTGCGATATTTTTGTCCATTGTTCTATTGCATATCTGTTTTCTGCGCTAGTGTCCGCCATTCGGAGTAATCCAGAAAAGGGACTATAGTATTCCACTGTTATCGTATGGCACCTAAATGTTCATTAATGCAGCTTAATTTGTAGGTTGAATTAGTGACGTGTGGATATCGTATATATTACAATTTCTCACGCTACTGGCATTTCCTTTCATTGCGCATTAATTCTTTCATTTAATTGCCTTTCCTTTTTTTCTAGAGGAAACAAGGCATTATTAGCGTACTTCTTGATTGTTTGATCGAGTGAAAATAATTATGGCACTAATCGTGAATATTTTTCAAATAACTGTAGGTATTCACAAGTAATTATATATCACTGCGTCTGGCTCGTAATATTTGTACTGCTTGAACTTTACTGCGTAATTAAGCGCATTCTTCGACGAGCTTATGTGTTGACTAGCGCTTATTTATTGTTTCCTGTTCCGTTTTATAAGCCGCATTTATTATGACATAAAATTATTCCATATCACGACATTGCGTCACTTTGATTCCGCTCCCTTTCACCTATCCGAGCAGTATCAGAACACTTACATAGGCTCTTGTTACCATTTCAAAATATATCTTAAGAATTCTTGTACATACCCCCCCCCCCCCCCCCACTCCCACCTTTCGTCACAACACATGTAGGAGCCCGTCAGGATGCTTCTAAGTGAATGAATGAATGAATTAATTAGCAATGACCGCTGCAACTTTTAACGATTACGTAGTGTCTAGAAAGATAAAGAAACAAATAAAACAATCTGTGTAAGAAAAGCCCTCTAGGCAGGCCCGTAGCCAGAAATTTTTTTTTCGAGGGGGGGGGGCCCACCCATTGAAAACCTTGAAAACCACCTATTTCATTATTTATTCGCGGTAAAACACCCCCCTCCATCCGAATTTCGGGGGGGGGGGGGGCTAACCGCCTCCCTGGCTACGGGCCTGCTTCTAGGACACCAGCGTTCGCACGCGAGCTCGCCGTGGTAACAAGGCACCACCACCAGCGATGGCCCAGGCGAGCGAGTTGCCGAGCGCTGTCGGAAAATTCCACTTGCGCCTCGCCGCGCGCGCTCGAATGCGAGGACAGAGGAAGAGGCAGAGAGGCACACGCGTTCCCATGCTCCCTCGCGCGCCGCTGGAAGAGGTGGCGGCATGCAAAGCGGCGTGTTTGTTGTGCTTGTTTGACGCGACGTTAAGGCGGCTACGACGTCGCGCTAACGTCCTGAGACCGAACGAACTTTTCGCGTGCAAAGAAGAGGTCTCGGACGAACGACGTGCCGAGTTTGTTCGCGGTGAGACGTCGGGAACGCGATCGACGCGGCCCGTATCGACGCGCCGGCGGGTGGGCGACTGTCGACGGGTCGCAATTAGACGTCCCGAATCTCGCGCCCAATCGCGATTGCGCGAGTTATGACTGACCGGGGATGAAGTGGGAACATTGTTCGATGTGTTTCGCGTATCGGTTAGTTGCTCGACTGTGAGGAGTGAACGCGAGAGGCGGACCAAAGTGACCTGGGAAACACACCTCCGCTCGTAGCTGCCGCGGTGACCTGTTACACCCGTTCTCCACTCTCCTTGCGCGCTTCGCGTAGGTTTTCGGGTGTCACTTCACGACGTAAGAACACCCGTCGAAGTTGATAAAGCCTTCTGTTCGCGTAATTTCAAGGTCAATCACACGGAGGAACGAAATTAAAACTATAGGTGAAGTCGTTCTTATCAACGAAAGCAATCCGAGAGTCGATGATGTTTCTTTTCTTCGATTTTCGTGAGTCTCAGGCGCATGAGTCGTCATTTCCGAGACCGAAACGTTGCTCGTTCAGCAGTGCGCGCACGATGCTCCTCTGTGGTTACGGTGCTCGGCCGCTGGCCTGAATGGTCGCGGGTTCGATCCCGGCCGCGGCGGTCGTGTTTCTATGGAGGCGAAATGCTAGAGGCCCGTACACAGTAGTGCGATAAAAAAGAACGCCAGCTGGTCGAAATTTCCGGAGCCCTCCACTACCGCGTCCCTCATAATCATATCGTGGTTTCGGCACGTAAAACCTCGGATATTATTACGACGCTCTACTGTGACGCTGCATATGCCTGCCGCAGGCGGTTTGCAAATGTGTACTGTACGCGTGGATGTGTTTGTGAGCGTTCGCTACATACACTGCCCCTAATTTATCGCCATTGCATTGGTAGCGGAGATTACCGAGTTAGACTTCCAGCGACCAGTCGCCCTCGTTTCAAACATTTGGCAAGTTCCGTGCATGAAAAATGCACCCGGCAATGTCTGCAGAAGTGCTCGGCACACTGAAATGCGATCCCCTTGATCGTCCGGTGGCCGTTCGCTTCCGCAGTTCGGTTCATCCATTCGCGCACCTAGTGTAGTGACACGATGATTGGGGTGTGTCAATCATTCGCACATCTCGCAATTGAGATACCCGGCCGTTTCTTCTGCAACGCTTAAACTCCCGTCCTGTCTGTTCCTTGGTGTTTCTGTGATCGTGATTTTGACGCGAAGTTGACTATTGACAACAATAGAACGTCGTTAATGTAATCAATCAAAGGCGGGGGGGATAAAGCCGGAAGGAGTGTACATTTGGGTACACAGAATACTTCTGGCCGTTGTTGGAATCAAAATTTTAGTTCCTTTATACAGAAAGCTCATGACAGCAGTATTCTACTAGTGCAGAACAAAATGTAGGCCCCTAAGTAGCCCTTCAATAGTTCGCCGCTAGGGGGGAAGGGGTTAATTGCCCCCCCCCCCCCCCCCCCCAACCCCTTCCTTTTTATTATGCCGGCTGTTTTTCGCGCCAAAAGCACAGCGTGATAAGGAGGCACGCTGTTGAGGGGAACTCCTCTTTAATATCTGACAACCTTGGTTTCTTCTATAGGTGCACGTAATTATTAACACGGCTGCACTCAGATTTTGCCTGCGCCGCAACTTTTGCGAATGATGGCGAAGCTATATGAACTTCTATGGTTGATCACTTACTAGTTCGCAATCGTTTGGTTGGTTGTTTGTTCTTCGATGTAGCGCCAATTTGTTTGGGACATTTCTCCATATCGGGCTCGGGGATGTAGTTTGCAGTAGCTTTGGGAGTTGAGTTGAATAAACTTTCTTTGCGCAACGGTTGTTGTTGTGCCCGGGGCTAGAAAATTCTGCGAATTGCGACGCCGGGGCGTTCTACCTTGAGCCGCATTATTCGATTCTCACAGCTAACTCATTACAGCAGCTGCGCATCCAGACCACTTTCGAACAAAGCTGCATGCGATCGGTCGTCAATTAATCGGCCAATCTTAATGCCACGAGATCGGCAACACACGATAATATTTCACGCAACGCCATCACTGCCGCTCATTCTTGCGCACTGCGAATTGCATAGGTGAATAATGCAGCCATTCTCCACTGTTCCGACAGACCGGGCCGCCGCCTGAGTTCTTTACTGCCGCACTGCTAGATCGCCAAGTTAACTGTTGAACGGCCTCGAGCTGAACGTGAAGTGCGCCTGTACGATATCTGTGTCGATCGAGATAGCTTGATTATGAGCCCGTCGTCGATTCGACACCTACTCAATCAGACTCATTTTCCACAGAGCTCCTCAGAACCACCGGTCTATCGTATATTTCAAGAGGCACGCCGAAACCCATTGAAACTTGCAAATAATGCAAATGAGTTCTGCGGAATCCCGCAAGGTGGCGGAAGGGTTAATAAAGGGAAGATAGACATTGAAACTTGATCTGCGCATTTGCAGCATTTGCAATGGGGATTACGACCCGCTCATTTTTTTCCTCCGCAGTGACACTTTCTATACAGCAACATCACGTCAAACAACGTATATAACCGTAGTGTCCTTGCTTGTTCCAAGTGTACATGTCCCGCAATATCCGCGTCATTTACGCGGCCAAGAAGGCTAAACTCGCCACGAATGCCAGTCGGTGTTTCGAGAACCTTCGATTCATCATTCAAATCGGGTAGGCGGCTTCGGTAACACCAGTGTCGATTTTTCCTCCCCGGTGCGCTGATCGCGCTCGTAACGCAATAAAATCTGCTTCAAACTATGCAATGACGCTTTTCGTAGCTTCGACGAAAATTTCACCGCGTAAATCCGCCGAGAAATCCAGGGAACGGCAAAAAAAAAAAAAAAAAGCGAGCGTCGGTAGCCGCCGGCGAAGTCGCGAACATGGCCGTTCGCGGCAAAATTGTGTGTTTCCCGAGCGATATTCTCTCGTTGCTAGCGCTCCATACTCCGCGTCCCGCTCGGAATCGACATTCGAAATACGTCGAGGGAACATCGAACTTTACTTTTCGGCGTTTTTCAGCGCCACGGTCGCAACGGGGAGCGAAATTCGAGGTCCGAACCGGGCCTAGTGCACGAACACGGGACCGCCAGCTGAGAGAAAAACCGCGATTTCGTAAATTTCCCGGCTTCGCAGCCCGAAGAAACTTCGCACAGGTGTGGGTGGATTCCTGAGGGGCTTAATCATCGCAAGTTTTTTCGCTGTTGAAGCGCACGTTCGAAGTCAGAGCGACACTTTTATGCAACCGAGGAAACACAGTTGTGATGCAGGGCGGTACAGCCGTGGTGTTCGGCGGTGTCGGCCTGTGTTGGCTTTCCCGGCGGTCCGCGCGCCTGGGTCAACCCGTTTGGCAGACTTGTCACCAGGAAACACAGACAAAACAGAAAACAGCGTTTCAACCATTCCCCCTCCCCCGTGCCGGCTCGTTGAGGTGACCTCAGTTAAGAGAGACAGTTATGAGCCGGCACTTTTCTCTTCCACTTTCCTTTAATAACCACTTAACCACTTACAACGCACTTGATGGTGTTATTTTAATGTTTAATAAGATTGACGTATTCTAGATATAGTATAGCGCCTACAATGTATTAGTGAAAATTGATTCATCGCTTCGGCAAAACTTCATGGAGCCCTGTGCTTAGTATGGTCGGCACATATTTCTTCAAAAAATGCGTTCCCGAACTTCAGAATGTATGGATGGACATTGGTGCGGTCCATAACGAACTCGACTCCCGGACCAGCGAAGCGCAGTTCAACAGGTTTTCAAACATGCGGCATCGACATGTGCACCATGTCTTCTACGCAGTCCATATCAAACGGTTCTGCTCTTTGTTTCAGTCGTGCTTGAAGAAATAAGAGGGCAGAAGGTCGTTGTGTATTGGAATTCGGTTTTTTTTTTTTAATACCTCGTATAGCTTCATGAATTATGACGAACGATGCATTGCCGTTCTGTGTTTATTTATTTATTTTTGTTACCCTCAATCGCCGGAGCATTACAGAGGAGAAACAGGCCCTGCAACACATTTTCAGCATGGTCAGAAAACGCTGCCGATCGGCCGTCGACGCTCCCGAGCACACACGAGCCGAAATATCACGCGGCCTGGAATTTACAATTAATTCTCAAAGCCAGCTAAAAATTGCTTTCTCTTCTCTCGACAAATGACGCTATATACTCAAAAAGCATTGCGTCATGGACTCAAGTTCCACGCCATTGGCTGATTTGAGCATGGCGCGCTCGGGAGTTACTGCGGCCGCCGCGAGAGGCCGCCACATGTCCGCGCGCGCAAGCGTGATTGCACTGAGAAGCCGCGCGTTCGAAAAAAAGAAAAAGTGCTCAAGGTCACGAGGCGCGCGTGACGTACCTTCTTCCTCCGTGCTTAGCTTCCACCGCTTTCGTCGGGACGAGAAGAGAGAATGCAATTAGAGCGTGCGACAAATCTTTGTAACTCCTGCTCGTCCTTGACGGATTCTAAAAATTTTTGCGGGGCTGAATTCGTGACGCGATAAGCTCCTGTAGTGAAGCCATTCCACGGCTACTTGGAAAAGTGTTGCAACGCCCCTTTAAGTATGTTTTGCTTGCGTCAGGTTTGGAGGGAAGCTAGAAAACGGCTCAATTAATTGGTTAATTTCGATTTAGATTGGTCTCGTACGTGTAGTTTCATTGGCGCGGGAAACATATATCCATCCGCTCTCTTGAACACAACTTTGATGTCGCTAAGTAAATTTGTTAATATGTCATTTCTTGTAGTGGTTAAGACAAGACGTCTGTGATGAATGCCCGCAAACTACAATGTAACCGCGACGTTTCCACAATTTGTCAAGATTCGCAGCCTGAACAAGCATTCACGTGTTACACGTACTATGTGTGTCCAGTTCGCACCAACACCATGACGAAATTACCCATGGAGCCTTTCGAATTACCCTTTCGACAAGCAATTTCCGTGCGCGAATAATGCATCCATTCCCCGCTCATATAGACCGAATGGGCAACCGCCCTGCCCTACAAGGTGGCCACCTTTGCTCCAAAAACTTAACGCGAAGCGCCAAATGTGTATCGAAGAGTGATATACTAGGAGGTTAAGGATGCAAAACCAGCCCGATGGAGTTCTTCAAAGCCAGCAGTCCCTCGAATTCCGAGAGGCACGCCAAAATACGCCTTCGGGTCGGCATTTCCGACGGCCTAATTATTTTCATCACAATAACAACTCCTGCCACAAGAGTACGTCAAACAAAGCAAGTATAGCGTTATTTCTTGCTCCAAGTGCACGTACCCGCCAAAATGGACACGGGTATGCGGCCAAAAATGCTCCGAATCGCCAAGGTGTTTCGAGGAGCTCCGACTCAAAGTCGTGTATGCGGTTTCAGTGGCACCGGCGTCGATTTCATCTCTCCCGCGCTCTCTTCGCGTGGTACGCCTTGAAACAGGAGTTAGACTGTCAAGAGACGCCACTCCTAGCTTCGGTGAAAATTTCATCGCGTAAATCGGCCGAGAAATCGCGGGAGAGGCGAGAAAAGCGAGCATCGATAACCGCTGGCGATGTCGCGAACATGGCCGTTCGCGCCAAAATTATGTGTTTCCCGAGAGCTGTTCTCTCGCTCCTAGCTCTCGAAACTCGGCGTCCCGTTCAGAACCGACACTGCAGAAACGTCGAGGGAACATCAAACTTTACTTTTCGACGTTTTTCGGAGGCTCGGTCGCGACGGGACGCGAATTTCGAGGTCCGAGCCGCACGTAGTGCACGATCGCGGGACCGCCGGACGGGAGAAAAACCGAGTTTTCGTAAATTTCTCGGCTTCGCAGCTGGAAGAAATTTTACTCCGGCGTTTACTGGTTTCTGAGGCGTCAGAAACGCAAGTTTGCTCGCTCTGGTAGCGCGCGTTTGAAGCACGAGCGACACTTTATTGCAACCAAAGAAGCACAGTCGAGATGCAGAGCGGCACAGCCGTAGCGGTGTTCGGAGAAGCCGCGGCGGCTTTCCCAGCGGCCCGTGGCAACTCGTTTGGCAGATTAGGAACCAGGAAACACGGGCGTGCGCAAGAGGAGGAGGGGGGGGGGGGGTAGGTGCCCCCCCCCCCTAGTCACCTAAGAAGGGGGGGGGGGAAGCGAAGTCCATGCCATACATTGACTTAATAGGGAGGGGTGCGCTGCGATGAACGTCCCCCCCCCCCGCTGAAGGGGAACCCTGCGCACGCTTGTGGGCGTGCGGAGTCGTAAAATATAAATTAGTAAAACTTGTTGTTGGGCTAGTTGGTGCATGTTACAAGAAAATTCGATATCTGTATTAGCGATACCTCGGTGTTACTGCGTTCAGCTGAATTTGATTTTTTCGACAGGTTTCTGACATAGCACGTGCATTGAAAGTGGCTGATTGTTGGTGTTAAGCAGGGTGTGTTTGCGCATGTGTGGCATGGTGTATATATTGCGCTGGATTTGCAAGAATAAAATTAGTTGCGAGTTGACGCTCTTTCCTTTCGCCTTTTCTTCTCGTTGGTTTGCGTCGTCGAATTTTCTCGTAAAATATAAGTTTGAATTATTCAATTGACGGTGTGAAATGAACGTGTAACACAACTACACCTCGTCGGGAGCAGTACACGTTACACTGGTTCTGCTGATCGAATCTGGTGTGAACAAAACAAAGTAGACGTGTAGCCGTCATGGTGTGTTTGAGTGCTGACATGATGGTCGCGTGATCGAATACCGGCCGCGGCGGCCTGTGTGCTTGGGTACTGGGTGCACGTTAAAGAACCCCAGGTGATCGAAAATTTCCGGAGCCGTCCATTTACGGCGTAATCGCATCGTAGTTTTGGGACGTCAAACCCCAAGCGAAGACTGCTCCGTCACTTCTTCAAAATCAAGGGTCGACGCATATTTCCTCAAGGAATGCTGTGTATAATGCTGCTCTCTGTCATCCAATTTACGGACAGCCAAATCAAGATGAGCATTTGGTGCCATCCATGACGCAAGTCATCTCCCTGACCAGCCCGGAGTACAGTTCAACAGGTTGCACACATGGTCGACACCATGTTCTTTACATCGTCCTTGCTAGCCTCTTTGCTTGAGTCATGCTTCTTGAAAGGAGGGCAACGCTTGTGGACGTCGGTTCTGTAAACGACTCGCTACGGGTAAATTTATTCTTCAACTTGTTGCCAAATCCACGCACTCCCCGCAACGTGCATGCATGTATGCGAATGCCTGTTGACGTTTAAACTCACTGACAGCTGTAGCACGGCCGCTACATTAAGAAAAAAAAAAAAAGGATCGTGTTTGTAACGTTTAGCTTCCGGTGTTATTCGAAATGAATTCGCTGGCAGGAGTCTTTAATATCGCTTTTTAGTAATGACTATTTGTTTATCTCATCTTGACGATAATTATATAAATCACGCATATTTACAGCCGCACCAAAGGGCAGGCGGATCTAAGTGCCTTTCCTGCATTGCGGTCGCGCATATGAGTAAAAATTGTAATTTTGACATTTCACCAATTTCTTCGAAACCTGATGCGCCTGTAGAACATACGGGACATTGAACGGCACTGCACATTTCGACATAACTGACCTGCAGCTGCGCGTAATTACCAAAGACAAAAAAATTAAAGAATACACGTAAAGAGTGGTCAATGCGATTTTCCGTGTCGGGTTGTGTTTCGCCACTGGCCAAGATCTAAACGGACAGTCGTAAATAAGCTGCTTAACGAAGCGTGCGCTCGCAATGTTCGTGATCCCGGAGTGAGTTTTCATACCGAAACTCTGAGAGTAAACTGTCATAAATGTGGAAACCCCACGCCGCTTGCGAGCGGTGGTGCTTGTGACGCGAAAGGTATCCAGGTGTGCTTTCTCGGTCGTTTTGGCGCGCCGTTTACGCCCTACGGACGACGTTTAGGACGAAGCTATCGCTCGAAACTCGTGGAAGGATGAATGACTTTCACTTTCGAGCCGTTTTCGATCAGTTTGGCGCGGCGGTGGGTTAATTGCGAGGCTCGGAAAGCGTAACGAGCGCGATCTCCCCGACGTTGAACCGCCGAAAAGGCGAGATTTCGCAGACTACGCTACCACGCGCAGCCTCGAAAATTTGTACGATCTTCGCCACGCGTCCGTTCTACAAATCCCGCACGTTGTTTCGCTCGTGCCCTGGCACGCGGGAGGCGGGAGAGGAGGTTTCTCGCTTCGTAACAAGCACAATCGGACGGAGCGAGTGGCGCCGTCGGCGCCATGGCGGGAAGGATGGCAAGAAGGTGTGGCGGAGGGCTCCGCGTTGTTGGCGTGCTTTTTTGCTTCGCCAGCCCGGGCGGCGGTAAAACGCGCTGATAATGCAGAGCGCCGTTCACGTTGGCCCACTTATAATGTTGGTCGCGTTAAGTAAACAACGCAACTAATGAAATAGCTTGCCAGGGGTGGAGGCGCCAGGATTTTTTTGAATGGGGGGGGGTGGGGGGGGGGGCACCCACGATAAGTGAGTTCCTTCAGGGGTCTGGCAGGCGGGGGATTTAGGCTTTGTGTTTTGACTGTGTTTGTCCTTGAGGGGGGCAATGAGGAGCAGGCGAAATTCCTTTCTTCTTTTAGGGGGGAGGGGGGGGGGGCGCTCCGTGGTTTTTATGGGAGCGCTCGAGACATGAAGTGAAGCGTCGATTACAACACCGCTGTAACCGCTCCTGATACGTATCCACCCTCTCTTTTTTGTTTTCTTGTCGCTCGGTTAACATCCAAAGTTGCATGCCATCGGTATAATGAAGAGTGATGCAGTGCAATTCCTATGTGTTTCTTGTTCTCCTTGTGATCACGTTTCTATGAAACATGGATAGCAATATTTCACGCTTCAATTCCTCCACACGCAGTTGATTCCATTGCTATGTTAAAACACGTGTGCATTTCAAATCGTCACATCTCTACGGACACTTCTCGCCGTTTGGCGCCGTTGTTAATACGGTTGATCTAATTAGTAACTCTTGATTCGAGATAATGCAGGCAGATCATCATTACTAAGAAGCGATACTAAAGTTTTCCATTTAAAATAGTTAAAGGACACCTCAACGGCAGTATATCCAATTATGTGCATTTTTTCAACAGGTTATGATACTAGAGGGTGACATGGTCTTTCAATCGCTCCATATCAGTCGGCTAATAAAAGTTCTTTTTTTTAAGTATTCTTTCTCACCGCGAACGATGAGTGGAATGCCCTAGATGCACCCACCCTTGAAATTGACAGCATAGAAATGTTTGATTCATTGCTTGCCATTTGATTATGTAATGTTCCTTCCTCTGTATTCCATGCCTTTTGCCTCATGTTTTTTTTTTTTTCCTTGAGCGAGTTGTCTCTGTACTCTGCTGCACCTTGTCTTCATACATTTTGCGCTACTCTTTTGCTTAACGAGTTGTGTTTGTTCTTTGCTTTATAATGTCTTCATACATTTTATGCTACTGTTTTGCTTAACAAGTTCAATGTGTTATTCATCATTGTAACCCCACTCTTCGACGACTCTATACTAGGAGTTAGCAGTATTGTCAAATAAAAATAAAATAGTAAAAATTAACTAGCTTGCTGTAGTCCTAGCGTCCTCTTATCCATGATCTAAGCATTTGAACTATATCGATAATCGTAATGTTCAATTGCGTCCGCATAACTTTTTGCAGGTGGATGCTTCCGGAGAGGGGGAGGCGGGTGTGGCATGCCGAGCAGCCAGCATTTCTTCAACTGCCGACATAGGCGTGCGCACGGGGGAGGGGGGGGCGCCTCCCCTAGTCACCTAAGAGGAGGGCTCGAAGTCAGCCCCATACACAATTGACAACATGGGGAGGGGGCGCTGCGACGAACCTTCGCCCCCCCCCCCCCCCTGAAGGGGAACCCTGCGCACGTCTATGACTGCCGGTACATGACCGGCAAGATTTGTCGTAGTGTACAACGCGACAATTTGGCTTCGGAATTCTGAAGGGCGTTTCACTCGAATATGGGGGACCTGATTGTGCAAAGTCAAGCCGTGTAGATAATTGCTGCTGCATAGAAAAATGTTATCCAAAATTCCAGAGGGGGGGGGGGGACTCCCTTCCGGGACGCCCATGGTAATGGTTCTACTACGCGTCATATATAGTTTGAACGTCAGCAAGTATTCGCACTTCGATTTCCTTTCCTCTAATAAATAGCCACTTATATATATATTTGCATTGCGGGATGTGTGTGTCCATTCTGCGACAAGGTGAAGAATATCGTTCACTTATAGCGAGTCGTTTACAGGGAAGGATGTCTACACACGTCAACCGTTTGCAACCATATAGCCGTGTCATATAACCATGCACGCAGCATTTCTTGAAGAAATGTTCGCTGGCCATTTTGAGGAGACGTGGTGTAGACCCAGATTGTGAAGAAGCGGCGTACGAACATATCACCTGTCTATACCTTCGTTCTCCAGCACATAGCGTATTTTCTCTTACATAACCAGCACCCCTAACTTGACTCCAGAAAAAAAAAAAACGTGGATACAACCACCGCATATAACCCGCACCCCACTTTCTAAACATATTTTTTCGTTTTGCTCTTTTTTCTTTTGGTGTGGGTTATATGCGAGAAAATACGGTATATAACACGTACTGATGTATAACACTTACTTCTGGCGAGACATCAGTAGCATCCCACGCGTTTATTTGACACCATTGATTGCGTTCGAAGCTCTCCTCGTTCTTTTTTTTTTTTTTTTTTTGTGTGTGTGTGCGTGCGTGTGTGCGTGTGTGTGTGCGTGTGTGCGTGCGTGCGTGCGTGCGTTTCCTTGTTCCGAATCTACAAAACGGGTTGTATCGGGCCCGCGGACCGCCCGGGAAAACCGCGCTACGCTGCTCCGCCGACCGCCGATACGGCTGTGCCGCCCCGCATCTCGAATGTGTTTCTTTGGCCGCAGAAAAGTGTCTCTCGCGCTTCAAACGCGCGCTCTGCCTGGAGTGAAACAATGCGTGACGCTCAACCTGTCAGGAATCCTTCTACGCTTACGCGAAACTTCTTCTGGCTACGAAGCCGGGAAATTTACGAAAACGCGGTTTTTCCTCCCATCCGGCTTTTCCGAGATCGTTCTCTACTCCCGGTTCGGACCACGAAATTCGCGCCCCGTGGCGACCGAGCCGCTTAAAAACCTTGAAAAGTAAAGTGAGATGTTCTCCCGATGTATTTCGACTGTCGGTTTTGGAGCGGGACGCCATTTATCGAGCGCTAAGAGCGCGAAGAAATCGCTCGGGAAACACAAAGTTTTGCCGCGAACGGCCATGTTCGCTTGTTCGCCCGCGGCCACTGACGCTCGCTGTTTTCGCCTTTACCTTGATTTCTGGGTCGATTTACACCACCAAATCTGCAGCGAAGCTCTGGATGGCGCCTTCTTGTAGTTTGGTGCAGATTTTACTGCGATACGTTCCTGGTGCGGTCGCCGGACAGCCGAAATCGACACCGTCTATCCGGTCAGGGTCGAAGTTTCTCGAATCTGTTGAGTTGTCCACGCAAAGATGAGTGGTTGAAGTTTGAAGGAAGCCCGCCTGGTCGGGATTATACATGGGGAAGGTAAAAAACCCGATGCACTGCGCCGACCAAAGTGAATTTTAAAACACACACAGAAAAACGACGTTTCGGCTCTCACACGGAAGCCTTGCTCACAAGTATGATGAGTGGTTGTTGAAGAAGAGAAATCGGGCACTCTTTTCTGCAACCCATGCGGCAGCGCGGCTCAGCGCCTGGGCTGAGGGGACAGAAAAGAGACAGTTACGGATCGGCACTTCTCTCTTCAGTTCACTCTTTTCTTATAATCACTTAGAGAGAACCGCCGAGTATCGTTCTCGGTGATTCAGAGGTTTTCATGGCCGTGCTCTTATGCACATTTTTCAAGGGTGCGCGCGCTAGGAACATGAAAGGAAGCGACGGAGCTATTATTTGCCGTCACCTCCTATCTGGACAGTTGCTCGGTAGTACAAAATAGAGCTGTGCACGGGCCTAATTTTCAAGCCCGAGCCCGGCCCGGGCCCACTGACTGCGTCGAAGGCCCGCCCGAACCCGACCCAAAAGGGCTTCGAGCCCGTCCGGCCCGGCCCGACGTACAAGAATACAAACCCGGGCCCGGTCCGGCCCGACACCATGAAAGTTTGCTGCGGAGACAAGATATCACTGTTTTATCATCGGGCATTTTGTTCAACATATCAAAGTTAAACATATGCAAATGACACATGTTAGTTTGTATACAAAGATTACAAATTGTGTAAAAATAACAAGCTGTGCAGTGATTCGGACATCATTGAAGTGCGGCGCTCTTGCATGAGGTCATGCACGTTAACAACAGCACAGCGACGCTTATGGTGGTGCCCAGGGAGCCTTCGTTGACAAGGTGCATAGGCAGCCGGCCCGTCAGTGCAGTTTACGAGGTGCGACGGTTAGCGCCAGAACACACAGCCTAGCGAGTAGACCCAGCAAAATCGAACCCGCCAGGCACAGCTGCATCTTTGTTCAGGTGGGGGGTAGGGGGGTCACGGGTGATTATGGACGCACCCAGGAAGCGTTTGTTGAAACGGCTGCCAAAAGGGAGACACTTGAGCGCGTCGATGTGGTATGCGAGCGTTTCATTTTCTTGGTATCCCTGGCGGTCGGTATCGCCATGGTATCGCCAATGCTGAGGCGGCCCACAAGAGCTCCATCGCGCCCTCTGGTCAGTGACACGGTGGACACGGTTACCAGGCATATGCCATGAGAATGAGACATTCGCAGAACACATCGTCGAGCCAAACTGTCTCACTTGTGCGCACCTTTTCACCGAATGGCTCCCCAGGTGCAGGTGTATCCCCTCTGGGGCGTGCGAGGCCCCCCAGAAATGCTCTACCGAGCACGATTTCGCTGTGTTAAAACTGCATTAAAACCGCTTTTTGTCATCGCCTCGGTGCAAAATGTGCGCACGCACAGTAATGATTGACGTGGCAACTTTTGACGAATGGTGGGAACTTTCGGCGGTTGCGGTGTAGTTTGCAGGCCATTCACCACAGATAAGGAGAAGCCAGAAGCACAGCATGCCCAAAAGGCAGGAATATTCGGTAAGTACTCATCATCTCGTCTCAACAACAAATAAACAAACATAGCATCCTAAGAAGAAAACGTTACGAATTCCATCAAAAGTGTCCATAGAAAACTGACTGATCGAAGTCTTTCTCAATCGAGGGGGGGGGGGGGGGTGGCGTACGCATGAACTTACATAAATGTTCATTGATCCACCCCACCTCCCTCCCACAGAAACAAAAAAAAATAATCTTGCTACGCCCTTGCGACAGTTCAATATTCGCTCGTACTGCCCAAAACAGCCCCCCACAGATCTGTCTCAATAATGGAATATTGTTTACACACGATTCCCTTGTAGGGAATGCATAGCAAGCACTATACCACCATCAGTTTCAATGGACGTTCACTTCACACCATGAATTGGTTTGAAGCTTTTCTTCTGTTCGTGTTTCCTGTTACCGAATGTGTCAAACGGATTGCCCCAGGCTCGCGGACCGCCGGGAAAACCGCGCTGCGCCGAGCCGCCGACGGCCGCGGCGGCTGGGTCGCCTCGCATCTCGATTGTGCTTCTTCGGTTGCAGAAAAGCGTCGCTCGCGCTTCGGACACACGCTGCCACAACGAACTAACTATCGATACTTAAGCCTCGGTAATCAATCTAAGCTTGTACCAAGTTTCACCCGGTTACGAGTACAGAAATTTTACGAAAATACGCTTTTTCTTCCATCCGGCAGTCCTGAGATCGTGCTCTGCGCGTGGTTCGGACCTCGAAATTCGCGCCCCTTCGAGGTCGAGCCGGCGAAAAGCATCGAAAAGTAAAGTCTGATGTTCCCTCGACGTATTCCGAGTGTCGGTTCCGAGCGGGACGCAGAGTATCGAGTGCTAGAAGCGATAGAATGCCGCTCGGGAAACACAGAATTTGGCGCGAACGGCCACGTTCGCGACTTCGGCGGCGGCTTGCCGGCGCTCGCTTTTTTCGCGTTTCCCGAGATTTCTTGGTCGATTTACGCGATGAAATTTTCATCGAAGGTCGAGATGGCGTGTCTTCATTGTTTGACGCGTGTTTTACGGTGTTTGGCGCCTAATTCTGGAGCCGGCGAGCCGACATCGACACTGGTTTCGGCGACACCGCCTACCCGATTTGAGCCGAAGCTTCTCGACGTACCGAGTGATGTGGAGCATTCTTGGCTGCGTTGTTATGCGTGATTACGCGTTGATGTGCACTTCGAAGAAAAGGGGACACTACGCTTACATTGTCTGACGTACTGTTTCTCTAGAATCTGTTATTTCGACGGAAAGGATTCGCTCTTCGGAATGATACCGGGCTGCGAGCGTCAGCTTTCAAACGGTTTCGGCGTGCCTCTCGGAATTCAAGGGAACGCTGGCTGGCTTTGATGAGTTCTAGATACGTGGCAAATGTGTCTGTTGTGTCGGTGTCGTGTTCGCGGGCCCCTGAAAAAGCCACTCTTAATAAGAGTTATCGCTTCACGTCGGGGGTTTCAGGCCGGCAACACATCAGGAGCGAAATATCGGCCACCCAGTGCGGCTGTAAGGAGCTCGGCTGGTCGGTGGGTGGAGAATGGGCGCATTATTCATTTACGTCATTTCGAAGCAGTGCGCAAGAATATGACCGGTAGTGATGGCCAGGTGTGCAACGTTTCATTGATTTTTTGTTGATATCGCGGGCAATTCATCAGTTAACAACCGTTTGCATTCAGTTTCAATCGAAAGTATAGCCTGGGTGCTTGCTGCTGCCATGCGTAAGAAATACGATTTAACGCCATGGCTTACGTAGCGATGTGAGGTTAAATCATGCCATTCTGAGGCGCTGCCCAATACAATCCGGTCGAAGGTAGTATGCAAAAAAAGTTTTTCGTTGAGTGACCGTTTCTTTGCATTTGTATTTTTCTTTTCCCTGCTACCCGCAGTAATGGAAATTTTTGATGAGAGATTAAATTGAAGTCATGATTAACCGGTTATAACTATGCAAGCTTTAAATTCTAGCTTTGTTTTAGATATGACGCACGCAGAAAAAATGCAGAGCTCGGAACGGTGCTGCATCATTCTCCGTAAGACGTGAAACTACGTTCTACTAACGAAAAAACTGAAATTAAAAAAAAAATAAAGTCTACACTGGTCTTGCTTCCTTGATTTTGGAAGCACAGCGCGAGCGAACAGGAGTAATGTGAACTACGTAAAGCATGCGTGTAACACGCTGAACTCTTCTAGGTCAGAACCATGACCATTTGCAGAAACTCTGCAAGGCGGATTTCCTGCAAGGTTGTTTTCCAACCAAAAGCTCTCGTTCCCAGACTGCTTTTCTCGCTCATTGTGTTTTTGCATTCCCGCCACCACCCAAACCCCTTCTTTACGAACGACAGGTGACTCGTCCACAATGCGATCCTAGGCTGAGGGTTCGTACGAGGCGGGGTCGACAACCCCATAGTAATTGTTGGGGGGCAAAAGTCGTTTTGTCGTACTCGCGTGCCTCCACTGGAATTAGGATCGGTAAAAACACAGTGAGCCTGGAAAACAGTCTGTGCACGAGAGTTTTTGGTTGGAAAACAACCTCGCAGGAAAGCCGCCTTGCAGATTTTTTGCAAATGGTCATGGTCCCGCTAAAAGTGACAGAGAAGGCATTCAACAGTCTTTCTTGGGGAAAATGTGCGTTGACCAATCTGAGCACCGAGTTTGTTGCGGTCTGACCCTGAATCGATTTGAAGAATGGACAAGCTATATCTTCACTCACGGAGGCCAACGCAATCCGCACTATATTCGTATTATTTCCATACAACCTTCATTCTGTAGAAAATACACAGCGTGTACTCCTACCCACAATACATCAGTTCACGTTTATTTCACACCACCAATTGCGTTGAAGCTCTTTTTTTCTCTTTCATCTGTGTTTCCTTGTTCTTCAAGGCGGGCTGTCCCAGGCGCGCGGACCGCCGAGCAAGCCTTCAGCTCCGCGCCCCCGACCGCCGCGACGACTGCATCGCCCCGTCTGGACTGTGTTTCTTCGATCGCAGAAAAGTGTCGCCCGCGCTTCAAACACGCGTTGTCAGAGTGAAAAAATTAGCGGTGCTTAAGTGCCAGGAATCTGTCTACGCTCGTGCGAAGTTTCATCGGGCTAGGAAGCCGGGAAATTTACGAAAACGTGGTTTTTCTCTCCCATCCGGCGGTCCCGTGATCGCGCTTCACGCGCGCGGTTCGGGCCTCGAATTTCGCGCCCCGTCCCAACCGAGCCCCCCAAAAAACGACGAAAAGAGAAGTTCGATGTTCCCTCGACGTATTTACGGCGTCGGTTCGAAGCGGGACGCCGAGTATCGAGCGCTAGGAGCGAGAGAACAACCCTCGGGAAACACATAATTTTCCCGCGCACGGCCATGCTCGCGATTTCGGCGGCGGCTGCAGACGCTCGCCTTTTTTGCTTTTCTTACGATTTCTCGGTCGATTTGCGGGATGAAATTTTCGCCGAAGCTCGGGATGGCGCCCTTTTGTAGTTTGCCACAAGTTTTGTGGCGCTTCGTGCGGAATTAGCTCGCCGGAGAACAGAAATCGACACACGGTGTCACCGATACCGTCAATCCCGTATCAGCCACAGCTCGTACGGCCGCGTATCCTAGGTTTCTTGGCCGTGTATACTTACGCACATTTTGCGGAGATGTGCACTTGTAACAAGTGAGGACGTCATGCTTACTTTGTACGACGTGTTCTTGGGGTAGAAAGTGTTATCGTGGCGAAAAAAGCTAGCTCGTCGGAGCGCACACCGCGCTGCGGGCTTTCAATGTGATTCGGTGCGCCTGTCGGAATTCGAGAGACCGCTGGTTCTGGTGAACTCTAGCTACGGGGGAAATGTTTCTGTTGAGTTGGTCTCACATGCGCGGGCGCATAATAAGCCAATCTGAGACATATTTCGCGCTGGACCTTTCGTTTGAAGCCGGCAATTTATATGGAGCGAAATCGTACATGCACCTTGTGCGGCAGTAAAGAGATCGGGCGGCCGATGAGTGGCTCAAACGATGCTGAGTCCTAACTTGTGGACCCTTTCTTGTTTTTGGATGCATAGTACCAAGCTAATAGCCGAGCCTTGTGTAATATGCACAACGTAAGACACATGATGTGAACACCGCATGTGTGACACACGTTGAAGTGTGGTTTGGGCTGGTCAGGGAGACGAGTTCATCATGGACCGTGCCATAGTTCATCTGGATTCTGTGGTGCGGCAACAGAACGACACAGAAGTTCACTACACAGCATATACCTGAAGAAATATGTGTTGACCAATATAAGCACAAGATTTGTTGCAGTTTCGGCAACGGTAAGCCCAGATCGATTTGAAGAATCGACGAAGCAATCTTCACTCACAGTGTCCAACGCAATATAGCCTCGTTTATATCGTATCGTTTCCATACAAAGTTAATCTTGTATAATATGCATAGCGAGCACTTATTGCCACAATAAGTCAATTCACGTTCATTTCACACCAAGCTTTTCTTTTATGTATGTTTCCTTGGTTCTTCAAAGCGGGCTGTCCCAGGCGCGCGGACCGCCGAGAAAGCCACACAGCTGCGGCCCCCGACCGCCGCGACGGCTGCATGGCCTCGCGCCTCGACTGTGTTTCTTCGATCGCAGAAAAGTGTCGCTCGCGCTTCGAACGCGCGTTGCCGGAGTGTACAAACCTACAGTACTTAAGCGTCAGGAATCTGTCTAAGCTCGTGCAAAGTTTCAATCGGGCTACGAATGCCGGAATATTTACGAAAACGCGGTTTTTCTCCCATCCGGCGGTCCCGTGATCGCGCTCTACGTACGGTTCGGAGCTCGAAATTCGCGCCCCGTCGCGACCCAGCCGCCAAAAAACGTCGAAAAGTAAAGTTCGATGTTCCTCGATGTAATTACAGCGTCGGTTCCAAACGGGACGCCGAGTATCGAGCGCGAAAAGCGAGAGAACATCGCTCGGGAAGCACAGAATTTTCCCGCGAACGGCCATATCGGCGATTTCACGAGCGGCTACCGACGCTCGCCTTTTTCGCTTTTCCCGCGAATTCTCGGTGGATTTACGCGATGAAATTTTCGTCGAGGCACGGTATGACGCATTTTTATAGTTTACCGCAGGTTTTGTGGCGTTTTGCGCCGAATGCGCGCGCCGGAGAGCAGGAAATCGACACTGGTGTCACCGATACCGTCAAGCACGATTTGAGTGCATGGCAGTGTTGTACACGTTCCTCTAAAACAGGAACGAAAGCTCGTTCCTCGTTCCTTCCCCATTTCGGAACGAGTTCCCGTTACAAGTTCCTCAAATGCAAAAGGAACTCGTTACAGTTACATTTCCAAAATTGGAACGTGTCGTTATATTAACGTTACATTTGAGTTTTCAATAAATATATAGTGTCGGATAATCCTGAGGCGAAATACAGTGAGCAATTGAAAGCTCCCGTTGAGTTACATATATCAAATGTATTTAACATTGCTGACAGCAGGTTATACATAGGTAAAGAAATCTAAATAAACGCTCCTAGACAAATTTTTTCGAGACCACCGGCCTTACTACATACATGTAACTGCAACTTTCGTGCTCGTCTATTTCAAGTTCAACAAATGTGGTACTTTTCAACGTCGGTATTCAAAGGCGCAGTCAGGATACTGCACTTCACATATTCAAATAGAAATCTCCACCAAGGCGCCAATATAATTGAATTTCTTGCACAGGAAATCGCATCGAAAGGGACAATACTTAATCGTTTAAGAAGTGCTGATTCAATATTTCAGTGTGAGCAGAAAATAATGTTCAGGATACACATTGGCGCCTTAGTAAAGTCCGCGGTTCACAGTCAGGGAACATATTTTTGTATATTTCGTCCTCTGTGTTTCTATATTGTCCGCCGCGGTGGTATAGCGGTTAGGGTGCTCGGCTGCTGACCCGAAGGTCGCGGGTTCGATCCCGGCGGCGGCGGTCGCATTTCGATGGAGGCGAAATGGTAGAGGCCCGTGTATTGTGCGATGTCAGTGCACGTTAAAGAACACCAGATGGTCGAAATTTCCGGAGCCCTCCACTACGGCGTCTCTCATAATCATATGGTGGTTTTGGGACGTTAAACCCCAGATATTATTATTATGTGTTTCTATATTTTGCTTTCTTTCTTGTCTTTCGTTCTCTATATTTTTCTCTTTCTCTTTCTTGATATTTTTTTCGCTATCTCTCTGTCTCTCTGTGTACGTTTGCTCGCCGTCTATCTTTTTTCTTTTTGTTTTTTTTCTATCTCTCTATTCTCGTTTTCCCCTCCTTTCCTTCCTCCTCACCATCACTTTTCCTTCCAATCCCCTTGCTATACTCTACTATCGAAGGATATGCTATGCACTCCTAGCGTGCGCGCATGTTCCAGAAAAGCGCAGAGCCAATAATTTCTTCAACATCCTATTTATTAGTATATGGTCTCTCAGCTAAGAGATGTATACGAGCAAATTGAAGGTCAGCCAGATTGGTATATCGCATTGGTGAGGTGTTTATCCTTACCACCGTTACAGTGTATAATGGGAAATTGCAGTTCTTTGATGTATTCGCTCTAGAGACGAATGAGAATTCTTCAGTACTATGTGTTCGTCGTTAGGTCACGATACGAGCAAAATGAACATATTTGTTCTCTGTCTGTATTTAATTGCTTCGAAGTGCATGCCATGCCTATGTTGAATAAATACCATGAAAGAAAAGAACAAACTAGATAGCCGAGTGGTTACGACGCTAGCCTTCAGATCATGGATAGGCGGTGTCGAATCTCCTCTCGCTGAACATATCTTGTAGCCAAGAATTTATCTCTTTCTCTATATCGCTTCCTTTCGCTCTCTCTGTACTCGTTCTCTCGCCCCATCAGAGTTATTGCATCCCGCGCCGGACAAATCAGCGCCCGTGTTCTGGGAAAGAAGCAGAAGAGGATGGCGATGACGAAGAGAGTGCGTGCCGGTTCATGATGATGCCAATTTTCATTCTACGACACATGGAAACCTCGAGAATAACATCTCTACTGTGAAAAATCAACTGGTCCTCCCGCACGTGGTCAGTCTCGGCGTCTTTCGCTTTCCCAGCCCCCCGGCGGGTGAAGTAAAAACCAGGATGCATCGTAGTCACGTGATAGGTCAGCGCTACATTCTCGAGCCTCACATGGTCGCCCATCCGCCCTGTTCTGCATGATGTGCTGCGTGCGTGCGCGTGTTGAATGCCGTGGAACATTTACAGAAGGAACGCCGTTCCCTCTACCGTTCCTGCCTAAACGTAACGAGTTACCGTTACAGTTCCACCGATCCTGAATGGAACGGTGGCGTTCCTCCGTTCCTGCAAAAGGAACTAGTTCCTGGAACGTCGTTCCTTGGAACGCCGTTCCGTACAACACTGGTGCATGGAAGCATCTCGAACCACCGGGTGCCATTCTCGGTGATTCGAAGCATTCTTGACCGCCTGCTTATGTACATTTTGCGGGGATGTGCACTTGGAACAAGGAAGGGCGCTATGCATACTTCGTCTGACGTGTCCTTGTCGTAGAAAGTGTTATTGCGACGAAAAACACTCGTCGGAATGCACAATGGGTTTCGGCGGGCCTCTCGGAATTCGAAGGACGTACCGCTGGTTTGGTGAGCTCTAGATATGCGGGAAATGTTTGTGGTTAGTCGATCTCGCATCCACGGGCCCATAAGCCAATCTGACGCATATTTGATGCTCCACCTTGGGTTTGAGGCCGGCGACATATCTGTAGCGAAATGTCGGAAAGAGCTCGGGCGGTCAATGAGTGGTATTCATTTGTGCGATTTGCAGGGCGCAAGAGCAGCCTCGGTGACTGTGGTATACGGTGCTCGGCTGTTGACTCGAAGGTCACGGGTTCGATCCCGGCCGCGGCGGTGTTCACGACAACGGAAACATCGAAGTTTGTTTGGTTGCCGTGTCAGTCGAATCATGCGTGTGACACTGAATTGAATCTCAATTAATCAGTTATATTTATGAAGCTTCAAATTCGATTTCCTTTTACACCTGACGCACGCTGATGATACAACACTCAACGGTGCTGCATCATTCTTCATAAGACGTGGAACTTCCGTGCTACTATTAAAAAAAAAAAAAAAACACTAGTCGATCTTTCCTAAATTTTTCATGCATAGCGCAAGCAAAGAGGAGTGTTGTGTAAAATTGGACAACGTAACACATGGCGTGAACTCCGCATGCGCGGAACACGTTGAACTGTGCATAGTTCTGGTCCTTGAGATGAGTTCGTCATGGACCTCACCAAAGTTCATCTGGATTTTGTATTCTGTCAAAAAATGACACAGGTAGGCATACTTATTGAATAAATATGCGTCCAACCTTCTAAGCAAATAGCTTGTTGCGACTGCGCCAACGGCAACCGAGGTTTGAAGAAGCGACGGACCAATCCACATATCTCGTATTTCACCGATATCCTGTTGTTTCCACTCCGCATTCGTTCTGTAGAAGATACACAGCATGCACTCCTGCCAACAATACGTCAATTCACATTCGCTTGACATCACCAAATACGTAAATGATTTTTATTTCTTCGTAGTTATGAATTAAAACCGAACGGGTTGTGCAAGCGCGCGGACCGCCAAACGGCGACACGGCTGTGCCGCCTCGCATCTCGACTGTGTTTCTTGGTCGTAATAAAGCGTCGCTCTGCCTTCAAACGCTCGTTGCCGCATTGAAGAGACTTACGGTGCTTAACCGTTACGAATCCGTCTACGTGTATGCCAAGTTTCTTCAGGCTACGAAGTCGGGAAGTTTACCAAAACGTGGTTTTTCTCCCATGTCGCGGCCCTCTGACCGTCCTCTACGCGCGGTTCGGACCTCGTAAATTCGCGCCCCGTCGCGACCGAGCCGCTCAAATACGTCGAAAAGTAAAGTTTGACATTCCCTCGACGTGTTTTCAGCCTCAGTTCGGAGCGGGACACCGAGTATCGAGCGCTGGCGAGCGAGAGAACTTGCTCGGGAAACACACAATTTTGCCGCCATCGGCCATGATCGCGACATCGCCAACGGCTGCCGACGCTCGCTTTTTTTCGTTCTCCCCGCGATTTCTCGGACGATTTACGCAATGAAATTTTCATCGAAGCTAGGAATGGCGTCATTTGACAGCCCGGTTCATGTTTCACGGCGTATCGCGCCAAAATAGCGAGCGGAAGACGAGAAATCGACACTGGTGTCACTGAAGCTGCAGCTCACGATCTGGGTCGAAGCTTCTCGAACCACCGAGCGTTAAATCTCGGCGATTGGGAGCATTCTCGGCCGCGTACTTACGGATGCTTTGGAGGGATGAGCACTTTTGAACAAGGAAGCAGACTATTATTGCCTTTTACTCCCAAATCAGGAGGGGTAATTGCGACAGAAATAATTAGCTCGTCGGAATGCACACCGCGTATACCGCTCCAGCTTTCGGTGTGTTTCGGCGTGGCCTGCTGGCTTCGACGACCTCTAAGTACGCGGGCAATGTCTCTGTAGGGTCTGTAGGGTCCCTCCACGACACAGGGTTGGTGCTTCGTGTTCCGTTTGAGCCCGGCAATGTATTTGAAGCGAATTGAACCTGAGCACTGCAGATCGGGCGCTGACCCAGGCGGTCGATGAGCGGATGATGGCCGCATTATAGTCACTTACGCAAATCGCGATGTGCAGGAATAATTGACAGTAATGACCTGCCCTGGTGTCAAATACCGCTTGATGTCGCGGCAATGGCAATTCATCGATCTATGTTATTTCTGTATTGCTGTTTCCTGTCCTCATTTTCGTGTTTTTGTCGTGTTATGGCTCATTGTTGTTGCATTGCGGTGTAATAGTGTGACATAATTTGATGTACATGCTCACGATGTTATTTCTTGCGTGAAGTATATATCTTTTCGCCATGCTCTGTTGTGAAAAAAAACGAATAAAGCCATTGTTCTTGTCAGCGTTCATGAGTAAGTGTATGGGTTGATGGCCCTTAGTCAGGAAGCCTTTTGACTTTTTGATCTCGGGCAATGGCCTGTCTGAATAAACTGAAATAAAACGACAACCATTTTCATTCACCTTTATTCGTAAGTAGCCAGGATGTGTCACAGATTTGCATTGCGGCAAGTGAATAAAGTGTGAAAAAAAAAAAAACAGAAAGAAAGTGAGAGAGATGTGACAGAAAAATACACAAGCAGAGGCTTAGGACGGTTAGCTCTGCGCCTCTATAAATACCAGGAAGTAACACGGGTCATGTAAACAATACACGCATGACAAATGTAACGCGACAGTTGAAACGCAAACGTTGGAGCCTGCGTGGTTTCGCCGACTGTCCTGCGATGTTCCTCGTAGTAGAGCATTAATTGTTTCAGAGCCAGATCACTGAGAACGAAAAGACGGAAACACGTGAACGCTATAGCGTTATTTGATATTTCACAGATACGTGGGTACGTCTTGCGATGGGCACATAATCAATGAGTGACACATATAGCCAACGAATAGGTGGAATTGTATAGTAGAAATATAGTACACTGGTATACTGATGGAAAGGTTGTAACTATTATAACTGCTTATGTTAACTAATTATTGGAATGATCACGACGGAAGCTCGAGAAGCCCATTCGAACTTTTGGAAAACAACAGTACAGTAAGCATTTGGTGAGGTCATATTTATATTAATCTGCCTCTACCACACTAAATAATGCAATCGTCAGCGTCTCGCCAGTGCAGGCATTAAGAGAGCACTTGATCCACCGATACAAAACTATTTGAGACATTGGTTGCTAGACTGCACGTTGTAATGGTTTAATTCGTTGTAATGTTTCTGTGTATGTATTCTGAAGTTAAGTGACGACGGGAACAGGTGACAGGGACGTAACTAATTTATATGTGAGCCTTTATTACGTATAGATGGAGATGCGATAATTTGGCACGCGATTACCGCAAGTTTTGTCACCTTTAGTGGGGATAAAATGAATGAATTTGAGCCGTATATCGTATAAGTGTTGGTTGGCCATGTTTTGACACTTCAACGACGAAGAGCAGTCAGATGATTCGGGACAGTATACAGGTGAGGTTAAGGAATTAGCCACTTAAGCATTGATAACCACTGCTTGTTTAGTAAGCCATAAACGCGCGCGCCACACACACACACACGCACACACATACACACACACACACTTACACGCACTACAACCACAAACGCACACACTTGCACTACAACCACACACACACACACAGTTACACACATAAACACACATACACTTACACGCACTACAACCACACACATACTTACACACATAAACACTTACATGCACTACAACCACACACACACTCATACACATAAACACACATACACACACTTACATGCACTACAAGCACACACACATTCATACACATAAACACACACACTTACACGCACTACAACCACACAGACACTCACAGACATACACACACACACACGCACACACTGTTACACACACAAACACACATACATGTGCACACACACACACTTACATGCACTACAACCACACACACACTCATACACATAAACACAGATACACGTACGCACTACAACCACAAACACACACACTTGCACTACAACCACACACACACACACAGTTACACACATAAACACACACATACACGCACTACAACCACACACACACTTACACGCACTACAACCACACACACTTACACACATAAACCCACATACACACTTACATGCACACACACTCATACACATAAACACACATACACACACTTACATGCACTACAAGCACACACACACTCACACACATAAACACACATACACGCACTACAACCACACACACACTTACACGCACTACAACCACACACACACTTACACACATAAACCCACATACACACTTACATGCACACACACTCATACACATAAACACACATACACACACTTACATGCACTACAAGCACACACACACTCACACACATAAACACACATACACGCACTACAACCACACACACACTTACACGCACTACAACCACACACACTTACACACATAAACCCACATACACACTTACATGCACACACACTCATACACATAAACACACATACACACACTTACATGCACTACAAGCACACACACACTCACACACATAAACACACATACACACGCACTACAACCACACACACACTTACACGCACTACAACCACACACACTTACACACATAAACCCACATACACACTTACATGCACACACACTCATACACATAAACACACACTTACATGCACTACAAGCACACACACACTCACACACATAAACACACTTACACGCACTACAACCACCACAAACACACACTCACTTGCACTACAACCACACACACACACACACACGCATTTCGATGGAGGCGAAATGGTAGAGGCCCGTGTACTGTGCGATGTCAGTGCACGTTAAAGAACACCAGATGGTCGAAATTTCCGGAGCCCTCCACTACGGCGTCTCTCATAATAATATGGTGGTTTTGGGACGCAAAACCCCAGATATTATTATTATTACACACACACACACACAGTTACACACATAAACACACATACATGTGCACACACACACACTTACATGCACTACAACCACACACACACACTCATTCACATAAACACACATACAATTACACGCACTACAACCACACACACACACACACACACATAAACACACACACACACTCATACACATAAACACACACACACTTACACACACACACACACACACACACACACACACACACACACCGTATGATGGGACAACATTCATTGCCATAAAGGGTGTTCATATAAAATTAAAATTTGCATTTATACCGGCTTGCACTCTCATTGTACCTCTGAGCTGAATGTGCATCCGCTCGAAGCAGCGGGGCCAGTGGTTAAATTGTCGCGACTTGGTGCGCGCAATGCGAGCCTCAACAATAATACGGCAGCGGTCTGGCATTCACCCAGCGCTTGAGGTTGGAAGGCTATGCCGAGGATGCAACATTTTCTGCTACCTTTGTCTTCCACGTACATTAAATAGCTCTTGAAAAACAGACAACACACCGGCTGCATACATGACAGGGCAATAAAGCACCATTTGTCAGATTCATCGCCACGGTGTGCTATGTAACGGTATACAATATATCTGAAGGCGCGCGATGAAATTAAATTTTCGTTCCGAAACTTTCGCGTTGTCAACTTCTTTTATTCCCTACTAAATATGCTTCTTCTTTCATACTTTGTAATCAGAAAAAAATATTTCACGCGAGATATTGATAATATATGTTGGGCATAGCCAGCCCAGCTGACACGCAATATAGTAACACATCATTTCCATGAATACTAAGAGAGTGCAAGAATAATTAATGATAAACCTATTTGAAGGTTTTTCCGTTTCACAAACAGTGCAGTGCATGATTGGACACCAACTGAAAAATGAGCGGAAGCATGTTTGCGGGGAGGCCATTGGCAAAATATTGTGAATTCGCAAGCGAAACTAAATGTAAACACTCCTCTAAAGTTGCCCGCGCAAATTTTTGTAGCTCGCATGCAGTGTCAGTCCAATACGGGCGACGAATTACTCGAATTCAGGCCCTAATGAAATCATGAAAGTGCCAAACCCACTACCGATGACCGCCTAGTAACGGGCGCCAAGCGAGTGCCCGATGGCCCCAGCTGTTTACTATGGAGCGAATCGGAGCTGTCAAATTCCATCGCGCAGCGCGCGAGAACCGTTAATTTGGGTCGCAACCGCATCGCAGGTGTCCCCCGTGGCAAGATCCACTCGAAAATAAAAATTTTCCCCACATTTTTTCGGTGCAGAAAAACCACGGTTCCTTGGATGCCCAAAAGTGACCAAAAGTAAGCGCGTTCAGATTTGCGCCGTAGCAATCCATGGGATGCGACTCGACGAGCAACGTTTTCCCGCTCTAAAGAACGCCTCGGGCGCTCAAACTTTGCCGAAAAGTGAGAAAGAAGTGTCACTCCGATTATACGTGCCATTTGCGACGCAATGTGCTCCTTAAAGTGCCGAAAAAAACTCCAAAAATTCGCGATCGCGCGAAGGCGATCGTCGTCTCTGCGAGGCGCTACGTCACAAATCGAGAAAACGACTCCGGGGAAGCCGGTCTCGTTTTTGGCTCGCCGCTCACTGAAATGTGCCTGAAACTCCATAAAACTGGTGTCAAAATTTACAGCGACACCGCCCCGAGCTTCGTTGCAATTTTTCCGGGGCAAATCGACCGATAAATCGCCGAAAACGCGAAAAATCCGAACGTCGCCAGCGGCGAGCCAGGCTGTCAACATGGCGGGTCAGCGCAAACTTGTGCTTCCCCGGCGATTTTCTCGCGCCGCTCACGCTCGATTCGCGCCGTCCGACTCGGGACACACGGTCGAAATCTGTGGAAGGATCATTGAATTTTATTCCTAAACACTTGTCAGCGGCCCCGACGTGACGGGGCGCGAACACGGACATTCGAATCGCAGAATTAGCGCAATCTCGTCAACACCGGCGCGCCGAAAAACTCTCGTTTTGCAAACTTCACGGCTGCGCACGTAGGAAAAAAATTGCACGGTGCTCGTCCAAAGCCCCCCACTACAACGCCGTGTAGTTTTAATAATCGCGCGGCGTCGTTAAAATGAGCTACCAATCGTTTTTTGAGCATAACAAACACAATCTCAAACTTGAGCCGCGGCATTTGCGGCGCTCGCCAGCACGAGATATTGTTGTAGTCTTCCGTGACGTCCGCGCCCCCTGTATAAAAGCGGCCGCTCCCCGCCTTTTGCTTCATTCGCTCTCTCGTCTCGCAACCAGTTCGGACGTCAGCTCCTCCGCTCGCTCGCTCGCCTTTTTCTCTGTCGAGGTTCCCGCCACGGAGTCCCTTCCAGTTCCCGCTATGTCTGAAGCCGAGGCCAAGCCCGCCGTTGCGACGCCCAAGGCGAAGGGCCGCAAGTCTGCAGGAGGCGCCAAGAAGGCGAAGAAGCCCGTCAACCACCCCAAGTACACCGAGATGGTCAAGAAGTCCATCGAGGCCCTCAAGGAGCGCGGTGGATCTTCCCGCCAGGCCATCCACAAGTACATCATGAGCCACTTCGACGTCGGCAAGGACACCAAGGTAGTCAACACCCATCTCAAGCTTGCTCTTAAGCGTGCCGTCCAGTCTGGCCTGCTCAAGCGTTCCAAGGGCACTGGGGCGTCCGGGTCTTTCCGTCTCGCCGAGAAGGCGACCGCCCCCAAGAAAGCTGCTGGTGCAAAGCGCGGACCGAAGAAGGCTGCTGGAGGAGCTGCCAAGCCCAAGAAGGCGGCGAAGCCCAAGACCGCCAAGTCTCCCGCTAAGAAGGCCGCCAAGCCCAAGGTGGCGAAGCCCAAGAAGGCAGCCGCGGCCAAGCCTAAGGTTGCGAAGAAGCCCAAGTCCCCCCAAGAAGGCGAAGTCTCCCAAGAAGCCCAAGGTTGCGAAGAAGGCAGCGCCCAAGAAGGCGGCAGCGAAGAAGTAAGCCCCATCGCGCTTCGATCAACCTGTGACTATCGCACCGTCATCGAACCCATCCCTCATGCTCATCAAAGGCGCGGTGCAGCTCTGCTACAAGCACGTAAGGCGCTACACGAACTACGTCATCCAAGTCATGTCCATCGAAGGCTCACCCTCATCCAGGCCAACCCCAGTGCCGGCAACTCCGCGGGATCTCATCTGTAAATAGCTTCATTGAACTGCACAGCATGGCGAGTTTTTTCACGAACTGTTAAATTATGTCATCAGTGTTGAAAACATCGTCATACGCTTGTACATAGATCAAAACTACTCGCCATGAACGTGTCGCTTTTACAATAAAAGCGTGTTCCTCATCAAACTTTTGCTTTTTTCCTCTGCTGTTTAGGGAGCATTTTGATGGCGATGCTGCTGTCAAATGTTCCTTTATACGAAGTCTTTTTTTTTTTTTTGCTTACAGCGATTAGGTTTTCTCGACACATCGGCGCGCCTTCATATTTTCTTAGTGCGTTACGGTAACGCGGATTCAAGCTTCGTCACCGGTTGAGATTTTAGTTAGACCATAGTTGCTCCTTGGCACTGCTGAGATGAGCTGTGCTCTCGCCGTGGCACTACTAAACGCGGCCTGGTTAGGTTTTGTGTGCGGGCCTTCCATAAACCAGCAGAACTTTTTTGACGATCCCTCTTTTGAAATAATGCATGCAAGGCACAAAGTAAGCGCAGGGACGCGGGCGCGCTTTTCTTTCAGGTGATCAGGAGCGCGCGCGCGCAATCTTTGAAAAGCTCAGCTGTTCGGCCCAGCCGTCGCATAGCAACTGGTGACGTAAGTATGCGCGCAGCCAATCGTTTGTGGGGAGGCTTCGCGGCAGCGTCGAAGAGTTTCGGGAAGCACTCTACGTAGGTGGGGAAGGGTAATTGTGGCGGAGAGGGGGGGGGGGGGGGCTACAATTGCGGCCGTTAACTTTGTACCTGTAGCAATGGATGCTCCGGCGATCGCTGCCCTTTGTGGACGCATCAGAACTGCCTGCAATTTCAGTTCATACTGCATCCGCGAGTAAATGCGCATAATATGCTGCATTAGTTAGCTTCGCATTGGTTTAGACATAGCTTCGTCAGAACGCTGTGGTATGGTTTAATGTAACTTCGCAATTTAATGGGGCTGTTCGACCAAATGATTTAAAAGGAGCCGCATGATGAGCCCGCCTAGTAACAAATGTGAACTGAACGAGAGTAGCTGAGATTGAGGGCGCCCTTCGAAGAAGCTCGGCCAGTTCTGCGTAGATAAAATAAAGTTATTATATACATGCGAATCTGGGTCACTAGCTTGCGATATTTCCACTGGTTCGCCTGGTGTATTCTTGGCCGTGCCACCGTGTTGGTATTATATTGTTTTTACGTTGTCTCAAAGCTTGTCAACGGTGCGGTGCTGCCATCTGTCGACAACATTGAGAAGTACTGGTTGCAGTCGTCGCAACCGCTAGGTGTCCACAGTGCGCGCGGATTTTGGATGAACACTTCCGGGTGTACTTGGAACGGTTGGAAACGCTCTAAAAACTATTGACACTTTTAGGGGAGTCTGTCCGGCAGCAATGATTCGAGAAAAACCTGCGCTGGCCACGTTTTCGATAAGAATGGTTTGCCAAGCTGATAAAGCGCGCAGTTTGCGGCCTGCAGGCGTAAGGTACGCAAGAGAGAGATTACGATTCAATTATTGCTCTAATATAAATACATGCCACAAACGTTTCGACCGTCTTCACAGTTAAGGTTCTGTGGTGTGTGGGGGTGGCGAAGCCGGGAAGCGACGCTGGTGGCGTCGACATCGCCTCCTCCCTTCCTCCCGACGCTACCTACAGCAACGATTGAACAGGAGCGAGACCTCCTGCGCTAAGGGTACACATGCCGTTTAATCGTAGCGTCAAATTTGTAGCCAAATAGAAAAGATATTGTGAACAGGGTATTTATTATTGAACAATAAACAATGTCATTTTGAATAAACACAAGAATAGGAAGAGCACATTGCACCCTCCCCTCCCCTGCCTTTGTTTAGAAGCCTAAGTTAAAAACACCGGTCTGGTATGTATCCTTTAGGATAGATCCTTCGATTTGGAAGCTGGGTGGAAATTCGGGCCTATGTATTAAGCATGAAACTGGAAAAATCAAGCTGGACATAACTATAAAACAACTCATGAGGTCAATTAGAAATTTCTTTACAGCATTTGCAGATTTAAATATGAGTTACTGTTAATGCATTGTTACGGATCGATACGAACATAAAATAGCGTAGTGCTCTCAAAAGTGATGAAGATGACGAGTCTACGAAACGCTCGCGCATGTGGCTCTTTTAGTGATTTGTCTGTCTAGCGAAATAGGCTTGTAAATGTTCACTACCTCTACCTCTCGCCTCCGTCACAATGTAATGAATCTAGTACAGGCATATGTAAATATAACCAGAACACACATAGCAGAAATTTCCGTTAGATGATTACAGGACATATTCTAGATCGAGAAAAAGCATAATTTCAAAAAAATATTTGGTTTGGGCTAGTTGCTTCGCTGGTTGTTGTTATGCTCTGTGCATGGAACATACCCAGTGCAGGGCCGTGTAGTGAGTGAATTTTTCGAATCTTTTCTGTATTGCATGGTTCCTATATGCTTTAGCTAATTAATCGTTGATTTGAAGTGCCAATCATCACTGATGAACGAAGTATTCAGAGCCCGCAGAATTTAGCACGGGATTTTTTTAGTCGCAATGATGCGTTCCTAAACGACGAATAAAACATTGCTGTGGGTGTGTCCTGTTGTGCCTCGCACAATTACCACCTTGCCATCGTCGCCAGTGTTGCCACACACAAAAAAATATGGTAGCAGATTTTTTCCATGGAATATCAGTAGAAATCAGTAGATTTAAAATTTTAGACTTCCGCTTAGTTTTTGAGTCTCAAATTCAGCACTGATATTGTTAATCTACCGTAGAGTACTGTAGCTTTCATGAAGTGGTCAAAATAATGACTCCGAGATTACTGGTGTCGCGAAGGCGTCAACTAAAGCCCCTCCATCTAAGCCCTCCATCGCGTCTACTGCGCTACCTAGCCGGCGGAAAACGCATGGAGGGGCTTTAGTGTCAACCAGCTGGCATTATTAAAGACTCTGATTAAATATAGAAAGGTTTCTGATGGCAGTCAGCACACTGAAGCTTTAGTGTTTCAGGCAGGGGCGTAGCCAGAAATTTTTTTCGGGGGGAGGGGGGGCACCTCCTTGATTTCGGGGAGGGCACCTCATTGAAATGGTCATTTCTCGCTCTGTATGCAATGGCGAAAAAAAAATTTGGGGGGGGGGGGGGGGGGCACGTGCCCGGTGTGCCACCCCCTGGCTACGCCACTGGTTTCAGGCATGAAAACAGATACGATGAGCCACCTTCTGAAGAAGACGGGTGGATTGAGAGTTTGGCAGGTGTCATTTGCAAGTAGGGGCGAGCACAGGATTTTTCCGAGAGGGGATCAGCTCATGGAGTGCATGGTGAGCAATGGGAGGCCCTAACAGATCCTCTTCTTGGAAGTGCAGAATAAAAATTAAGCAGGGACGAGGTGGTTCTGCGCATCTTTACCCGCTCTCTGGATCTGCACCCGAGCGTTTTACATCGCCGGTGCTTCAATTTAGATGCACGTTAAAGAACCCCAGGTGGTCAAAAATCCTGGAGCCCTCCACCACAGTTTCTCGTAATCATGTGCGTGGTTTTGGGACGTTAAACACCAAGAATTATTACGTTATAATATTTCCATCGCCGATTCTTCGTCTTTGCGCGCTATTTCCCTTGGAAGTATGTACCACGTAGCCAATGTCCCCATTGTGTTGAAATGTTATCCCATTGAAAACTTTCGTGCCTAGAACATGGGCGTCGGCAGGGGGGGGTGCAAAAGGGGCACTTGCCCCCCCCTCAGGCCACCCCAGCACTTACTCCCCGCAAAAGCTACACCAGCACCCCCCTCCTCCCCCCCACCGCAGTGCAACACAGGTTTGCACCCTCCAAGACGAAATCCTGCCGACGACCATGGGCCTAGAATGATTTTCTCCCCCTCTACGTGCCATTCACCCCTCCACATTCCAGGGAGAGTGCCTCGGAGCCATAGAGGCTTCTCAAAAAGCACTGCCTGAATGTCACACCTGTGACCAAGTTCTGTTAATTTTGTATACTCAGAAAAAAAAAACAACAACAAAGAAGTGGAAGAGAGGAAAAGCAGGGGAGTGTATCATGGAAAAAAATCACGCCATATCCACGAAGTGAATGATGATGAGTGGGCGAAGCTCGATCGTTTTCATCCATGGCAGGAAGAGAATGTGTGGTCTGGAACGCGCTTATACTTCATGGTCATCAGCGTCATCGTCATCGTTATCACGTGTAGTGGGTACATTCCACTATACTGCGTCATCGTCATCTTTATCGCGTGGAGTGGGTACATTCCACTACACGTGGCTATCTACCTACCTACTACTACTACGACAACTACAGAGGAGGGACAGACCCACACCCTTAGGAGCTTCGTCCCTAAAAAAATAATTTGTTCCGGTAGTCTAGCTGTGGTCGAAAGCTGCTCGTTTGCAAACTTCATTTGCTCACACATAGATAGATAGATAGTAACATTTATTCTGGTCCAGAAGAATCTTCACCCCGTTTTATAGGGGCAAGACTGCGGGCCGCTCCCACGTTGGGACAGGAAGGCCAAGCCTCACCGCCGCATCGTGGGCCTTCTGGACAGCCCGGAGTTGGTCAAACCAGTTGGGGCTCTTGAGAAAGGAACGAAATTCTTCCTCCGTCAATCCGTGGTCCGTGTGGTGCTGTAAAGAGGGGCACTCCCAGAGCATGTGCCTAAAATCGCTAACCGCCCCACAGTCGGGACATAGAGGGGAGACCTCCGTGTACCTGCTGAAGACGGAGAGTGTGGGATAGGACTTCGTCTGCAGGAGCCTAAGAGTCACGGCCTACACATGGGCAGTAAAATTCTTGCGAAATGTCAATGCGATTCCAAAAATCTGCGAGTGGCTTTACCTAGCTGCAAGAATACTTCACACACGCAAACACTCGCCCACAGGCTCGTTTAGCGCTCTAAGCTTGGTTAGTGCTTGTTCACCCCTCCACATTCCAGCGAAGGGAGAAACGACAAAAAGGAAAGGCATGGACAAGTGTTGATGGAAAAAAATGTTTTTTTTTCTGCTATTCTGTTGTCCAAGCAGTTCGTTTGGAAAATACACTCGCTCACGCATTCCGAGCAATTCTTTTGCTGTGTCATTTGAGCGAGCTGATGGTTTTCCCTCTTCTTTTGTCCGTCACCACATGGCACCACGTCAAATCAAACTCGACGATGAAAAAGTAGGCAGTTTTTGCGATCGTTTCTGTAGAAAATACAGAAAGTCAGTAGATTCGGACACCTTATCACTCAAGTCAGCAGAAAATTTAAAAAATCAGTAGATCTACTGATAAATCAGCAACCGTGGCAACACTGCATGATCGTCCTTCGAAAGGCTGCGGATACCGAGAATCATGGAATCTTCGCCTTGCCCGGCACGAGTTGTCGTTCGCCCGCCCGTCTCAGCAACCGAGAGCAACATTCCGGAGCAGGATGCAAGGGACAAACAATAGCGCTCCGCGCACCGGCAGTGTCGTCTCGCTGGCGCCGTGCAGGTGCCAGCTGTATAGCCCATCCCGTACAGGGGCGTTTTGAACGAGCTGCCAATACCTCAGAAGGGGTCATCCAGGTGTCTACTCGCTGACACAGTGCCGGATGTCAACTTTCTGGCCTCTCCTGTCTTCGTGCGTCGTCGACGAGATGCCATTTCCCCAAAAGGGTCCTCCTGGGGCATCTTCAACCAACCGACGTCAACTGACCTTTGCAGGCACGGGCGTGGTCGTCATTATGCTCTTTCCAGTCCTGCAGGATAGGAGGACTCCTGGCCACCGCGTGGAGAGGAGAATGTAGGGGTGGACCCCGACCTTCGGATTTAATGCGGCGCACCGAAGAGCGCCGGAGCTGTTCACAAGATGTTCTTGAGCTGTTCATGAGCTGTTCATGTCTGGTCATTTCGATCACACGATGTAAGTATTGTACATAAAGAATTTTCTCTCTTCTACTCGTCACGATGAATGCTTCGGGCACGTCAGCCACTCGAGGTCCCACCGGCTACGCTACCCGAGTCACACCGATGGTTCGCAGCGCTGGGAGTCGCGACTCCAGTTTCGCAACTGTCCCAAAGTACTGACCCTGGTACTAATACGTGTTTGTGAACCGTGCATAACACTAAGCAACGAAGAGATTATCTATCTCTCATGTGCCTAGGTGCATTCTCAAAATTGTAATCTTGTAGATTAACAGCTTCTACACAATATGTATCGTGACGAGTAGCTTGAAATTCCGGGGGACTTGTTTCCCCGCAGTTTTTTCCCTTCATATTGCATTGAAGCAATAAAACAGTTGTTAGTCAGCGCTCTTCCTGTGTGATTCTTCGTTCGTCTCCTCTGTCTCGCGTTGCTTTTACCGTTTACAAAAGGGTATAACGTTCGCTCTTTAGGGAATAATGCTACATTTGCAGCCTATTTTGGAAGGCCTGGGCACAGCCGTAGAGTTTCTCGCTTTTATTGAACCAGCGGCCGAAACTTGTATTCTGGAGCACCGGGGGGGGGGGGGGGGGGGGAGAGAAGAAGAAAAATTGCGTAACTTTCACTCAATGCACAATGCTAAAGAGCATAGGCGTGCGCACGGGGGAGGGGCGCCCCCCCCCCCCCCCCCCCCGAGTCACCTAAGAGGGAGGGCGCAATGTCAGCCCCATATATTGACATAATAGGGAGGGGGGGGGGGGCGCTACGACGAACCTTCGCCCCCCCCCCCCCCCCCCCCTGAAGGGGAACCCTGCGCACGCCTATGCTAAAGAGACAGCGGAGCTGATAAGCACCTAAGTAGTCCTGGCTGTCACTGTTTTGCAAATTTTTTCTTTCTTCTTCTCCCCTCTCTGTTTTCTTCTTGTTTATTTTTTAACTTTTCTCTCTCCCTCCCCCTATTTCATTCTCTATTTTGCTCTTTCTAGCTTTCTTCCTCTTTCATCCCTTTCCTCTCTCTCCATTTCTCTCTTGCTTCCTCCTTCTTCCTATCCTTTGTCTCTATTTTTCTCTTTATAAATTTTTCTCTCTTCCCTCCTCCGTTCATTCCGTCTCACCTTTACAAGTCTCCTCCTCATGCTGACTTCCCTTTCCCACCCCCTATGCTCTGCTGGCGTGCCTGGATAGCCGAGTGGTTAGGACGCTCGCCTTTGGATCGATTCTACACGTGTTCGAATCCCGCTTTGCGAAGAATTTTTTTTTCTTTGATAGAATCCCTCCATCTCTTTATCTTTCTCTCTCTCTGTAGTCGTTCTCTCACCCATCAGGATTATTACAGGCCACGCCGGAGAAATCGGCGCACGTGTTCTGGGAGCGAGGCAGAAGAGGATGTAGAAAGTAGAGCTGTGCACGGGCCTAATTTTCAAGCCCGAGCCCGGCCCGGGCCCACTGACTGCGTCGAAGGCCCGCCCGAGCCCGACCCTAAAGGGCTTCGAGCCAGTCCGGCCCGGCCCGACGTACAAAAACACAAACTCGGGCCCGGTCCGGCCCGACCCTGTGAAAATTTGCTGCGGAGACAAGATACCACTTTTTCATCATGTGGAATTTTATTCAACATATCCAAATTAAACATACGCAAACGGCACATCTTAGTGTGTATACACAGATTACAAGTTGTGTAAAAATAACAAGATGTGCAGTGATTCGGACTTCAGTGAAATGCGGCGCTCCTGCATCACATATCCCGTCGAACGTTCGCTGCTCGCATTGGTAGCCGGAATCGCAAATATTTTTTTCGCAAGCATAGCAAGCTTGCAATAATTACACTCATTGTTCTTCCAGAAGTGTACTGATGCAGGACAGGAGGATGATTGCATGGATAAATAATCACAAAGGTGATCTGTGTGCTCATCGCTAAGTGCTAGAAGGATTCCGGCACAACGTCTATATTTTTGGTTTGATGCGGGCTTTGCACCTGGCCCGGCCCACCCGATGCCCGAGATGAGTAGCCCGAGCCCGGCCCGGGCCCGAGACGGGAAGACGTCCGCATACCCGAACCTGGCCCACGGGCCGGGCCGGGCTCGGGAAGCTTTCGGGCTACCCGGAGCCCGTGCACACCTCTAGTAGAAAGCGCGTGCCGGTTCATGATGATGATCATTTCTGTTTCCGACAGACAATTTACGGCGAGCTTAAGCAGCTTCTTCGCTGTTGCAACGTACACAGCCGGATACTAACCCCGGCCGGACGTACATTTTATGCAACATCAGAAGTGCCTTCCTTCACACACCATATCTACGGCTGCTCAACCTGCATGCGCAAAGAACCCATTGCACGTGTTGAGAATTCCGAAGGCCCCTGCGTGCCTTCCCGCCAAACAGGCGCTGTCAAAGAAGAGTGCCACCATCGCCGCCTGATTACACGGGTCGTGAGGGGGGACAGACCAACACAATGCCGACGAGAACGAAGGGGTTGCACCCGCACCCTTTTCTACGGCAGCCTTCGTGGGACCGTCTCCGATATTTCCTCCTTCCTTTCTCCCTTTCACTTTCCTTTCCTATTTTCTAGTCGTTTCAACTTTTAAATAAACCAGTCTCAAAACGAACAAGTGGCTTCCTTCTCGAGGCTCCTGCGCGCGCGCGGCCCAAGCCGCCCTGCTCAGTTTACGCGCAGCGAGAATTGCAGTCGTTTACCAGCTGGCGATAGCAATTAGAGTCAGTAACGAAGTTTGGGGCGCAAGTAATCATCTACAGCACGTACTCCTTTTGTCGCTACATATTTAACACGAGGGCGCCAATTGAGACATTCAGTGCAAATAACACCGAAATATTTTAATGATTCCACTTGCGGGATATGTTGCAGCTTATAAATAAATATCTGCACGGGGTCTTTAGCAGGGAAAACAATAACAGCACACTTATTGGTATTCAGACTCAGCTATGAACCATTTAGCCAAATTTCGAGTTCGTTAAGTATGCCTGCAAGACATTTTAGAGGCAACGGATGTCATTGGCCATAACAAACAAACAAACAAAACGAAAATCGCCAGGCCTGCGGAGAACACGAGCACAGTCACAGCGAAAGCTGGAAGAGCGGCGTGGGATCCGCATCACCGAGGCCGCCGGACTTGTTCTTGTTCTTGTTTACCTTCCACTGTGGCTCACACCCACTGTGGGGGATTGGCCAAGAATTGAGTGGTCTTATAAACTGTTAAGGAAGTTTAGAATAATGGAGGTTAAAGAATAAAAACCTTATACATTTTATATGAAATTTTGATGGTCGCTCAAATGTACTGTTACAATAAAGTTTCTTCCTCCTCCTCCTGAGCCCGTTGTAGACCCCCCTTGGGGCAACTAATACAAGTACACAAGCAAGGTACCCACTACGCCATAAATCACCGTAACTTTCAAGAACGAGGTATAAGCACTCACTATGCATTATTCGTCATTTTTGCGGATAAGGGAGGTACCAGCTATACGCATCTGTAAAGGCATTATGTGCACTTTGCTTGTGCTGTGGCTGATGACGATGCAGAATTATGGCTGAGCCTTTTATGATGGGTTGGAAGCATTCAACGACCCACTCGTTGCGCCATTGGCATTGTGCAACGCCTGGTTGCTACTTTACTGTTCTACGACGCTATATCACAGCTATATTACATACGTCAACACGATTCCTTGCCCGACACGACACCTGTAAAGGGTGTTCTTGCGAAGAAGTTTCAACAACCTACGTAGCTCTGTGGTCAGCGTAGCTCTGTGGTAGAATACTCGAGTGGCACGCAGAGAGCCCGGGTTCAAATCCCACCAGTTCCTAGAAAATTTTCACATTATTTTTTTTCTTATTTCTCGCGATATCATTTGCGTACACCAACGGTGGCGGCGGCGTATAACTATGGTGAAAAATCGGCTTTTCTGTGATCTCGTAACAGCTTTCGCTGTAACACCCATCACCGTCACCACAGCCGTGGCCGAGAGCACGAAGTGGCTGCTTACCAATAGCTGGGTAGGTGGTGGGTGGAAGCAAAGACACTACCACCACCACCCGGTGCATCTGTCGCCCAGGTTGACGCCATCGCTTCATCTTGAAAAAGGAGATTGAGGGCTCGGAACTTACCCGTTGTTAGAGCTGCCAGTGCTTAATTCGCGACGATATAGTCAGTATATGAGCGGCAGACGTTTTTTTTTCTTCTTTTTTCTCATTTAATGTTTTCTTATTTAGCGCTATAGGGGTTACGGACACAGGCGGCGGCGAACTACCCCACAGCCGTTGTGATCTGATGAGAGCTTTCGCTGTAAAAAAAAAAAAAAAAAAAA
Organism: Rhipicephalus appendiculatus; assembly: GCA_030522465.1. Taxonomy (NCBI): domain Eukaryota; kingdom Metazoa; phylum Arthropoda; class Arachnida; order Ixodida; family Ixodidae; genus Rhipicephalus; species Rhipicephalus appendiculatus. The sequence goes on along the minus strand of JALIZH010021257.1, from coordinate 4,454 downwards.
AAAAAAAAAAAAAAAAAAAAAAAAAAAGCAATGTTGTCGGTATAAGCACAAGTTTTCACCTCGGGTCAAATGGGGAATAGTACTCAGCAAGATGTTAATGTTCTGACCCCTGAGGTACACTTCGCGTCTGTTTGTGTTTGCGAGAAGAGAAGCCGTCGCGAGAACAATAAAACTCTCTCTTAAGAATTCCGTCACCCATGCTATAATATAAGCAAAAAACCCGTGGATCCATAACCGAATAATTAAAATGGGATGTTCGACACCATCATATGGTTTACATATGTCTAAGGCTATCTTAATATTAATGAGACCTAACAGACAGTGATGCCAAGGAAAGTATAGGGGAATGCTATTAGTAGTAATTGTAATGTAAATGTGAAGAAAGAAATGAGGCACGAAAAAGATAACTTGCCGCTGGCAGGGGTCCGAACCCGCGACCTTCGAAAAATGCGTCCGATGCTCTATATCCAACTGAGCTACAGCGGCAGGTCATCCCCCCGTCCACTTTATGAGGTAGGTATATGTGTGCATTTAAACCTGTGAGTTTAGCGCGGTATATGTAGACAGATACTTTAGAAGTCAACACGTTGGATGGCGCTTCTATGCCTTGTCGAAGCTTGCTTCTCCATGGAAAAAAAAGTGAAGAGAAGTTCAGTAGGACGTGTGGTGCGTCATATTCAGATGTGCTCTACGCAAAATAACTTGTTCTGAAACAGTTTAAGGGTTTTCATTACTGTATATTAACGTACGAAAACGGTACATGAAGCAGCTTTGATTGCCTGGGTTAATTAAAAAATATATTCCAGCCAAATATAACGTGAACTTACGAACGAAAAAAAGAAAAGAGAATACTTTTTACAAAGCGCTAGTGGGAACGTACAGCAACCGTTGCAGCTACATTGTTGTTAAGGGTTGTTAGGTCCATTCCCAAAACTGCAACTTCGTAAGAGCGATTCCAAACTAACATTTCGCCCTAGTTTTTGCGCTAAGCCACGTACAGTCGCGCTCAATATGAGGTTGCTACACGCCGGCTGTGGTTAAAGTGATCCCGAGCCTGAAAAATAACTCCGACAAACGTTAAATTGGTTCAGAAAGTACCGCTAATTGAGAGTTTAGCTCACCAATTTTTTTCTATGTAGGTGCCGATTTGCATTGTCGGCGCCATTTCGAGTACAGACAGCGTGTTGCAACTCATATTGAGCTCGACTATATACTCCAGTAAATATGCTTCGGTCAGCTGCTATAGTGTCCACACCCAAAATGCCAATTTGCGAAGAGTGTGTCGCCTACTCAGCACACCGTATAGTATATTTATCGCACTAGTCCGATTCATGGAAAGATTGAAGCATTGCGCCAAGTCTCTTACGACTTTTATATCAAAACTTATCTGGAGCGTTGATAGATGACGCCATGGCATCCTGCGCGCGTGTCGTCTGCTAGTAGCGGCTTTCCTTATTTCTCGTAAGCAAACAGCGTATGTAATAGCCCTAACTGGACTTGTATAAGGCTTCTCGTGTTCGGAAATGTGTAGACGCGATACATTAGCTGTATTCTAAACAAAAGCGGGTCTGTTGATGCACTCTTTTATTGTGGAGGGCCGGGAGAGCTGAATGCACCACGTTGCGTCTTCCTACCGGATCACGTGCTCTCACGGCACAAAATCCGTAAAATGGTTATAACGTTTGAACCTACAGTGCAAACTTAATGTAGATGCTACATTTCAAACGAAAGTCGCTAAATTAGTGCGCTATTTGCTACAGCCGTGAAGTTTCAATGGAGCCGCGTTGCGCCCGCCAGCCCTCGGAGTGCATGGAGCGTGTTCCTTCGCGCCGAGTTGTTGTACTCGTTGTCATGGCGACCGAAGTACCACCCGCGGCCGCCGCGGCGCCCTCGCAAAATGGCGCCGTCGTGGTTCCGCACGTCGGACGTGTTGCAGTTGCCACAGTCGCGCCGCCGATGCGCTCGCACGTGTCGGTGACGACTCTTTGTTTACAGTCACATGTGAGCGTCGATAACGCGTGCGTGCTCCTAGACACTTGTCAGCCGCCCCGACGCAACGGGGCGCGAACAGCGACGCTCGAACCATAGAATTAGCGCTATCTCGTCGACACCGGCGCGCCGAAAAGCTCTCGTTTTGCAAACTTCCCGGCGGCGCACGTAGAAAAAAAATTGCACGCTGCTCCTCCAAATATCCCACTACAGCGCTGTTTAGTTTTCATAATCGCGCGGCGTCGCTAAAATGAGCAACCAACCGTTTTTCTAGCACCACAAACACAATCTCAAACTTGAGCCGCGGCATTTGCGGCGCTCGCCAGCACGAGATATTGTTGTAGCCTTCCGTGACGTCCGCGCCCCCCTGTATAAAAGCGGCCGCTCCCCGCCCTTCGCGCCATTCGCTCTCTCGCCCCGCAACCAGTTCGGACGTCAGCTCCTCCGCTCGCTCGCCTTTTTTCTCGTGAGGTTCCCGCCACGGAGTCCCTTCCAGTTCCCGCTATGTCTGATGCCGAGGTCAAGCCCGCCGTTGCGACGCCCAAGGCGAAGGGCCGCAAGTCTGCAGCAGGAGGCGCCAAGAAGGCGAAGAAGCCCGTCAACCACCCCAAGTACACCGACATGGTCAAGAAGTCGGTCGAGGCCCTGAAGGAGCGCGGTGGATCTTCCCGCCAGGCTATCCACAAGTACATCATGAGCCACTTCGACGTCGGCAAGGACACCAAGGTAGTCAACACCCATCTCAAGCTTGCTCTTAAGCGTGCCGTCCAGACTGGCCTGCTCAAGCATTCCAAGGGCACCGGGGCAGCCGGCTCTTTCCGTCTCGCCGAGAAGGCGACCGCCCCCAAGAAAGCTGCTGGGTGCAAAGCGCGGACCGAAGAAGGCTGCCGGAGGAGCTGCCAAGCCCAAGAAGGCGGCGAAGCCGAAGACCGCCAAGTCTCCCGCCAAGAAGGCCGCCAAGCCCAAGGCGGCGAAGCCCAAGAAGGCAGCCGCGGCCAAGCCTAAGGTTGCGAAGAAGCCCAAGTCCCCCAAGAAGGCGAAGTCTCCCAAGAAGCCCAAGGTTGCGAAGAAGGCAGCGCCCAAGAAGGCGGCAGCGAAGAAGTAAGCCCGATCTCACTTCAATCAACCGGTGGCTACCGTATCCGCACTGTCATCAAACCCATCCGTCACGTTCATCAAAGGCGCGGTGCAGCTCTGCTACAAGCACGTAAGGCGCTAACCGAACTACGTCATCCACGTCATCTCCATCGAAGGCTCACCCTCATCTAGCCCAACCTGAGTGCCGGCATGCCATGGGATCGCTGCATCTGTAAATATCATCACCGCACCGCATGGCGAGTTATTTGTCACAAACTGCTAAATTATGTCATTTGTCTTGCAAAACATTGTCATATGCCTGTGAATAGCTCAAACTTCGCTCGACATGAACGTGTCGCTTTTATAATAAAAGCGTGTTCCTCATCACGAACTTTTGCTTTTTCCTCTGCTGTTGACAGATAATTTTGATGGTGATGCTGCTGTCGAATGTTCTTCCAAAATATTCGCAATCCACAGCGAGCGGCTTGCTGGTTGCATAAGCGTGCTTTTCAGTACTTCAACGATAATGCTTGCTCCATAGCGCGAACTCAACGTTGGAAATCAGCTGTGTAACGGGTATTGCATATTTTTACCACCCGTAGTTGTAAACTGCGACAGACCCTTGTGCTATCGCTGTGCCCTAGCTTAAGCTGCACTATCCGGTATTTCAGTCAACTAGCCCAGCAGCGAAATTTTGTTACATGCAAGGCATCTCTACAGAAAATCGGCTGGGGTACTTCGGAAGGCGCACCGACGCGGGCGCACGCTGTTGCTTTCAGGTGAACAGGGGCGCGCGCAATCTTTGAAAGCTCAGCTGTTCGGCCGTTCGGACCCGCCGTCGCATAGCAACTGGTGACGTAAGTATGCGCGCAGCCAATCGTGTGTGGAGGCTTCGCAGCAGCGTCCCTCAGTTAGGACGGCAAGGTCGGTTGGGTGGGGAGGGCCCATTGTAGCGGGGCAGAGAGGGGGGGGGGGAGGATGTGTTTGGGAAATTTTACGTTTATACCGGGGCGAACCATAAAACAGCAACGGGTGCTCCAGCGATTATGGACGCACCAGGAATGGCTGCAATTTCAATTGATGCTACAAAATGCGAATAAACAAACACACTCTAGCCACGTTCAGTCGGTTTTGTCTTTTTTTTATTAGTAAAAATGGGCCACGCTAGCTTCGAGACCCATTCGGTCTCCGAAGCTAGCGCTTTATTTTTTACTGGTTGTTTCCCTCTCCACCGTCGTTCTTTTTACTGCGTCGTTTTCTCTTCTATTTCTTACTTCTCTTCTAGTTCTTCAATTAAAAATTGTAGACTAAACGTTGATGGAGAGTCTGTTTATTCGTATATTTCACCCAGCCCGGCTGTCAAATATGTTTACTTTTAAATGCTACAG
>JALIZH010021256.1:0-21381 GCA_030522465.1 Rhipicephalus appendiculatus | reverse complement strand
GGTGAGCTGTTCCTAAAATGCAGTAAGTCAAGCAGCGTTTGTGCACCGCTTTCGCCTTTGAGAAAGATGAACGACTCAAGTTAATATGCACTGTACGGTGGGAGCGCATGTCGCAGCCGTCCCGCTGCGAAAAATCCTTTGTGTTTAAAACAATAGACATGTTTACTTCGGCGTCCGCAGCAGCTCTGCGGAACGCAGACAGAGCCATTTTCAATGGCAGGCAGCGTCCGCAGAGCTGTTGCGGACGCTTAACTAAATCTGTCTATTATCTGATGCTTTAGAATAATTCTGTGATTAGAAAAATTTATTATCACAGACGGTGGACATCAAGTAACGTTTCAGCAGAAAATTTTCTTGATAGAGATACGTTAACGAGGATGACATATAACAGACGTCATTCACATGGACATAAAATATGAAATGACTCAGAAGCAACATGTAGAATCGATGTTCTACACATGCACAGACACACAAAAATTTGTTGCAAGCAAAGCCAGAGAACCACTTTAGAGAATGGAAACTGTACCTTTGCTTGTAGTACGGAAATAAGGATAGTTGTGGCGTTCTGGCGCTGCAGACGAGAAGGCGCTGCAAGTAATATCGTGATCATTAGACAAACCCATTTTTGCTGCTGGTTCGCGCTGGTCGCGTTCCTGCACTTCTCACAGTCTGTGGTATTTTTTTTTTTTTCGTTGCTAAATCGCGGCTCGCGTCTGTAGTACTTATCGCCAGGGGACCAAACTGGCGTCGACTGACACAAAAACAGCGTCAATCAAGTAAGGTTTGCATCGTTTATTGTGAGTGCCCAAGCTGGTACAAGCAATGTATACAGTCAGGTTCAAGCAAAACAAGTCACTCATACACATCGAAAGCTTTCAACCCGTACGTGTATAATGAGTCTGAAAGCTGACAAATATGTACATATAAATGAACACTGAGATCGCTAAATGATCGTTGCGCGCATTGTGTTGCGGCGTCCGATTTTAACATCGTATCTGCAGCTATGCGGCGCTTGCCAGGTTGTGTTCCCGAACTGAGTGCATGGTGTGGAATCGGAAACAAAACGTGCGCTACGCCGACATACAGTTGGCGCAGTGAGAGCAATTTAGTTTTGCTATATTTGTTACGTAAACAGTCGCCGATGAGTACAATTCTGCATCTTTCTCGTTCTGCGATGACACCTTGAATACGCTACAAATAAGCAATATCGCGATGTGTCTACAGGGTAGGCGCGAATTTTTAATTCTCGGCCGTGAGCCCATATCAAAAAAGTGTTTCTCTTCCTTAATTCGTTGCCAGAATTTTTTCTCCAATGCAGTTCGCTGTTGCCCTGGCAGTCCACCATCGCTCGTTAAATACCATGCTGGTATACTTACAACTTAGTGTTCATAAAAATTCTTGATATAACATCGCTAGGTGGGCCTTCTGTTAACCCATTCCACGCTACCGCGCAGATGAAAGACGCCGTGGGGATTCCGCCCAAAAACAACGTTCAGTGTTGGCTGAAACCTGCATTAAAACTCTACGCTTACTAAGCCGCTTAGACGACTCCCACAGAGATTCTGCTTGAAACTTCTCGAAATGTTGCTCGACAAATAACGTATCAGGTGTACATCGATAACATGAAAATTTTACTCCACAAGTCCTCTTTATGACATGTTAATGTACGGTGTTAGGTGCACAAATGCAATCACACGATGAATACATTCATGGGAATGTCAATGAACCGACATCGACGAGCAGGAAGGCTTTCTGCGAACGAAACTACTTTTTCGCTGCGTTATACACTAAAGACATATACCAAAAAGTATCTGAAAAATACATGGAAATTGAGCGTGTGCAGACAATACGTACGAAGCCATCATTCCTCGTAGCATGTCTAAACACAGTTGACGCTCGTTCTATTAAATTACTATGGTTGCTCAAAGCTCCGTACTCAAGAGTTTACAAAAGCAGGTGAGCTGAGCCTCGTCCGTAAAACGCGATCAAACATTAAGGACATCGGTGCACTAGATAACTGCTTTAGACGTTACCTTCACAATTCCGCCAGCTGTATTGTCTGTTTTCAGAATGCATACGCTGTGTGCACCTTAGCGCAATGAGGCGTGCGCAGGCGAAGTACGGTAACGCCTTTATTGGATTAGAAGAGCCCCGTCCATTTGATCGGTCTATGTTTTCCAACGAACTACCCCGCACCAGCAACACATTAGCGAACAAGGCACTTGGCAGAGAAACGAAATTTGCTGCACAAAGGCTGGCTGCTTCGTCTACTTCAGTCTATGCGAAAGCCGCAATTTTCCATCCTTGTACTTAAGTATCCTTGATCTGAACCATACCAAACCATTCACGACTAGACTAATAGCAAACGTTGTTCGCGGCGTGAAGGGGTGCGCGCTACGCCCAACCGCTCGCGCGTGCTTCCCCAATAGCTAGTGGGAGAGAATATAAATTTGTGCGTCTGCCCCGAAAAATACATACTGCTTTGAGTTTGTCGTTTAACTAAAAGCTAACGAGGCGAAATGGAGTACGTGGGTGTAACGTTGCTCATAAAGTACACGGACGCAAGAAGTGACGACGTAACACACAGGGTGCCCTGTGTGTTACGTCGTCTCTTCTTGTATCCGCGTCCTCTCTACGCAACGTAATACCCACTAATGGCAAACCAACATGCCCAAATTGAAACCTTAGTGATATGTAGTACACGTGGTCCAGAAGACTCACAAGCGGAGAACTTCACGCTAATTACGGAAAACAAATGCTACGGTTACTGCTACCGGCATTATAACGCCATTATTAGCTAAGTGCATATTAATATCACAGAAATTTTTATTGGAACAACAGGGCATTTTGGCATCGAAAATAATAAATTATCGGAATCCCACTGATGCTTATACCCACGCTTGTACATTTTAATCTAAAGCAAATCACAGTATTGTGTTGTATACACTATTTACATCCGGAAACACTAAGCAACTGCAGGCAACATTAAGCAATATGTGCCTGATTTTTAGGAATACTATTTTACTGAACAATGTGTAATTAATATATAAGACGCCAGCACGTGTTCAATCCACCACACGGTTTCTGCGGTTTCATTTCTGGTATCTCATATTCATAAAAAATTGTTCAGTAAAGTAATATTCTTAGAAATCAGGCAGATTTTGCGTAGCCTGCAACCTGCAGCCTGCAGCCTCCATTGCCTTACCAGGTATAAAATGAAAATACCGTGCGCGGAATGTGCAAGTAAATTTTCCGAACAATCTGCGAATGAATCATTTTGATGCATTGAAAATTATTCAATGGGGAAATTTAAGCAGCGATTCTGTTAAGCTTCATGGCCAGCCACTGGCGTATCTCAGAAGTACTTGCTCTTGGGATAGTCGGTTCATACTTGTATTGACAAAAAAAACTATGGTCAATTAGCGCAAAACGGCGAAAAGAAAGAAGGAAAGAGGAGCAATGTGAGCGCTAACTTTCGACTGCTTTATTACAACAATGTACACGGTCGTCCACACTTGGTACGAACACGGCGCAGCGTGGCCGCGCTCCGCGGGGCGCCAGCGCAAACGGTGCGGCCGCGCATCGAAGCTGTTCGGTGCAGGCGCACAGGCATTGCGTGATCTCTTCTGAAGCGTTCGAGCGCCGTGCTTGCTTTGCTGTGAAGCACGCTTACCTATCAGCATTCCAGTAGCTGTTGAGCGAGCCACAACGGCATTGCAGGAATGCGTATTTCGCTTAGTGCAGCGTGTTTTGCAGTTTTCCGCTTAGAGGAGAAGTCTAAAAGACGCGGCAAATCATCATAATGTCAGGCCGGACCGGGCCGGGCCCGGGCTTTTATTTTTGTATGTCGAGCCGGGCCGGGCGGGCTCTCAGCCCTCTAGCGTCAAGCTCGCGCGGGCCTTCGATCGGGCCCGTTCGAAATCGGGCCCGTGCGCAGCTCTTATATAGAGGACTACCTTTCGTGTGAATTTCTTTTATTGAGATAGAAATTATATGGACAGTCTCAGCTGGTTTTTGCCGTCGCCGTCATGTCCCGTATATGTATATTTATTTATATAAATATAAAAACCACGAAGAAAAATATTTTCCGACGCGCAGAATCGAACGGGCGACCTCTCGCTTCTCAGCGCGTGGCGTTAACCGCTCGGCCACAGAAGCGCACGTCCTTCAGCGTACTAACGGTGACATATTTATATACACCATTTACCGCTGGAGGTACAGCGGTCTCGGGGAAACTCCATTCGAGCAAGTCGAGATCAACTTTCATGGGCCCTTTCCGCCGTCTCCTGATGGAAATCGCTGGATAGTAGTGTGCGCCCATCATTTAACATGGTACTGTGAGACAGCTGCAGTACCATCGGCAACTGCAGCCGATGTGTGTTTCTTCATGCTACCTTTTGTGATTCTACGACACGGACCTCCTAAAATTGTTAACAGTCATCGTGGACGACAGTTCACTGCAGACGTGGTGGAAGAGATGCTTCATGTATGTGCGTCAAGGTTTCGGCACTCTACACCATATGGTCTAACGGAACGATCTAATAGAACTCTCACGAAGGTGCCATCTGTGTGTAGTGAAAAAGGTCTTTGGTGCGCGTTCGTTCAACACCTTCGAGTCTACCGTTACGCCACGCCTGAATAAACCCCGTCGTATACGTAACAATATTCAAAGATAGCTCTCAGCCGCTCGCCTGGATGTGCACCGCGTTCCCCGCTGGCCTTGCGACAAATCACGGATGGGCTAGGAGGAAGACACGACGCGCCCCGCGTTTCTCTTCGCGCTTCACGACCCTTTGAAGGAGTGCATATCGAGTACCAGTGTTTATTATGTCACGTGATTTGTTCTCCTACAAAAACAAACGACGAGGGACGCCAAGGGGTCCAAATACAGGCTAGCGCAAGTTCAGGTCCCGTGGCTATCGCTAACGCTGTGGCTCGCTTTCCTGGCTGCTCCGTCGCATGCTTCGTCGACGTCTCATATTGTTCACTACATTGGCCCCCGGTGAATAGCGTGGCCATCATGGCGACTTGAGGTGTCCTCAGTATAGCGGGGTCATAATAGGGCTTCAGGCGAGCCACATGGATCATTTCCCTACCACGAAGACGCAAGTCTTGGTATGCTGTCAAAGCCTCAACCTCATAGTTCACTGGAGACGTATGAGCGAGAATGCGGCAGGCCCCGTCATAGTGGGCCAGTAATTTTGATGAAAGGCCAGGAGTATTCGTCGGAATCTATAGCGAAATAACGGCACCTGTCATGAAAGTAAGGAGAGGTCGGTCAGAATCGTGCCCTAGCTTCTTGTGGCCTTGGTCCTCGGTGGCAGCGAATGGGCCAGATGTCTGCAATATTCCGCATCTCTGGCAACGTCGGAAAAAGCAGCGTATTCACATGAGTCAGGCGTGTAGGGAAGTTATTGTCCAGCGTGCATGATGGTTCGTGTCTATACAAGAGAAAGGAAGGCGAAAAACCTGTGGTCATGCGTAGCGGTGTTGTACGCATACGTGACGAAACAGAAGGACGGTACCCAATTGGTCTGGTCTTATGCGGCGTAAATCGTCAGCATATCACCGAGAGTGTGATTGAATCGTTCAGTGAGGCCCTTCAGTTGCGGATGATATCAGGTCGTCATGCGATCGACGATGTTGCACTGAGCGAGCAAGGCTTCAGTAGCGTCAGACAGGAAAACACGCCTTCTGGTGCTCAAAAGTTCACGGGGAGCACCACGTGAAGGACAAAGTTGCGCAAGACGAAAAAAATCTACGCATCTCCACGAAGTGAATCATGACGAGTGGGCGAAGCACTGAGATCGTTCTTACCGTAAATCACCCGTGACATTGCCCACTCGCGCATGTAAATGAGTGACAACGCATGTGTACAGTAAATACAATGTGTTTTTGCCGTTGAGCAGCCGCTTCTTGCGCCTTCAACTCCGGAGTAGCAGCTTGCTCTCTGTGTTGCCGTTTTGCCGCTGCTTCTCGAGCTCTCGCGCCGGGGTAGCTTGCTGTCTACGTAGACGTCGAGCCGCCGCATGCCGCGCTCTCGCCCTGGAGTAGCAGGTTGTTGTCGGCGTTTTCGCTTTGCCTTTCGCGGGGGAGAGCGCTTTCACGACAGTTTTTATCCGTGGCAGAAAGAGAATGCGTGGTCTGGAACGCGCTTATTCTTCATCGTCATCACCGTCATCGTCATCGCCGTACAGCGGACGCAGGACAAGCTTAGACCCTAAGGTGCTTCGCCCCTAAAACGCAACTTCTCTAGTAGTTGCTGTGGGCAGAGCGGCAGTCTCGGCGAACCACAATTATTTTCTTGTTGCTGCCATCTTTGCGCGGGATTCGCCATACGCGGTGTCTAGGTATACGTTAACAACTTTAGCGGCTGGAAGGCTTTAATCATGAGTTCATGAGTATGGGTGTTAGCCGCCAGGACGGAGATGTGCCACTGGGCGCCAACACGGGTGCGTCCACATCAAGCGGTGCTATATCTGCCAAACACCAATTGACATTGTACCAGCTCTAATATATCGACGCACTAAAAACAATCAACTACTTCTGTGAAGACACGTTTCACCTTCGTGTTATACTGATTCCTATGGCGTAGAGATCAGTCATGCTTTTCTATGACTGCCGATAAGATAGGTAACACGTGCGCCGACCCAAGGTGCAAGAATGAGCTGCTAAGACAAAATACAAAAGACAAACAGTATTCGGTTTGTATACGGAACCTATAAATTTATACTCTGACTACCTGGCGTGATATATAATGTTCCTTTCAGCTGCAGCGGCTTCATGTAGTACATGGAGGTTGTTCGGTTAATCGACGATAACTAGAGCATACAAGGTAGTGAACCGCAGGATGGCCATTGCATATTTTGTTACGATGCAGCAATTGTAAGCAGACGAGCAGCTCACCGATAAAAGCGAATGCCTGTTTGCCTGTCTCATTGAAGGTACGGAGATGTCATTCGTGAGCATACCAAAAAAAAAAACGACAACCGACAATTTCGGTGTCAGTACTTTTAAAATTTCAGCGTAAATATTATCACATTTTTCCAGCCTCACGGAGATATATAGATGACTAATCGGATATTTGACCGATAACTTAATTATACGAACGCCTGGCCATCAATATCATTCAACCTCAAGAAAGTTAAGTAAAAAATTAGGCAGGTCCCAAGTACAATGGGAATCGATGTTATGCGAAGCATCCAGAGGTAAGGTGACTAGGTTGTAGTTTTTTTATTGAGCGAAACGTTATGAAATGACGCTGAAGATATGTACAAATGTTGCACGCACAGACATGTTGAAAAGTCGCATATGTTTCATATAACCAGTTGTTTACAGTTGTGTAACGATTCCAACAGAAACATGGGTATTGCCAACACCAGAAGCCGTAAGTTGATATGTAGAGCTTGTGCTTGCAAGGATGGTAGCCCTGGATAGTGCTACGTAAACCAACTACAGTTGATGGCGCTTGAGTATACAACTGACGTTAACCCGCCATGACTCCTTCGTCATAGGAGTACGTATGTAATGTTTATAAAATTAGATAGCCAGCACTGCAACCACAATATACGTTTCACCGACATTACGCCTGCATAGGGTGTTCTGCCAAAGCAGTTTCGAGAGCTGACGTGGCTTTGTGGTAGAATGCTTGATTGCAACTCAGAATGTTTGGGTTCGATTCCTGCTGGGACTGATTTCTATTCTTTGTATTCCTGGCGTCAATGCCGCCGATGTCCGTTTTTCTTAACGCTGTCGCCTTTAAATTACGAGTGTCCACGCCACCGATGTCAGTTTCTCTTAATGCTCTCGCATTTAAATTACCAATGCCTGTTCTCGCCGTTCCTGGGTAGATATAAATTGTCAAAGTCCTGTGGCGCATACCCGCATTCCGCGGCCCGTGGTATACGGCCATGAGCCACACGTGTCCGAAGAAATGAGTTTGACGACGTACGCAACGGGATTTTCACATTATTCATGTCATGACTAGCCAGACATATTCGTGAATATATCTTACCCTCCCATATAAATTTTGGTCCACCCCAAGTTAAGGAGGCCATCACGAGAGCACCCAGACGTAGGCGGACGGACAGACAGACAGACAGACAGACAGACAGACAGACAGACAGACAGACAGACAGACAGACAGACAGACAGACAGACAGATAGATAGATAGATAGATAGATAGATAGATAGATAGATAGATAGATAGATAGATAGATAGATAGATAGATAGATAGATAGATAGATAGATAGATAAAAACGCAAAAGTGCTTACAGTACGCAAAGAAATGCTTCGCATTTAAAATTATCTCTCTACGCTGTGTTCCTTCACAGAGTGCCCTGCGAGATGACACTATAGGATTTCGTGTTCTCTAGCTCCCTTGCTTTGTGTCCTTGTCTGCTCTCCCTGCATTAATTTATTGCGAGTCTCTACCAACCTAGCCTAACCCTATGTCGCTCCACGCCCAATATGTCTGTCAGAGGTACTGTCTAACTACCGCCACGTGTGTATCCCCGTAACATGACATGGCGGAGGTGCAGACGATGTGCCAAACAAACCAAGCAGTTCTTTCACAGTGAGGCTTACCTTGTATCTGAATGGCATCGGTAATGAAATGGCGAGTGCGATACTTCGGCTAAAATAGGATGCAACAGAGAGAGATACAGAAAGATGGAGGAAGAAACAACTGTATTTATCACTTTAGGGAAAGAGGCTGCGAGGAGAATGTGGTGGAGCCTACTCCCGGCAGGCCTCTTCTACAACATCAGCTCCACCTCATGATAAATGCGGTAGTTTAAAAATAACTACCCTCCCCCAAGCCTGTGTAGTTACTTTGGTAGACAGGAGCTGTAACAGACTGTCATGCGCAGCTTCAACTTCGCACTTCAGGGGGGACAATATAGAAACTCTGCATCAACCGAGCGAGTAACATAGAAGCTGCGTTATGTATTGTACGAAGGTAGTTTAGACGAATAGACACCGCCGTTCTTTCAATAACGAAAATCGTGAAACAAGCATATGCCATTAATTACGTCCATTTCATGTAACAGCATTTTGAAGATTTATAGGCAACTCTAAATGTACCACTTGCTAACCAAGCCGTGGCCAAGCTAGGCGATTTTGACTCCGGTGTTGGGAGGCGGTACGAGTGCACCATCTGCACCGCCGACGGCGTTTGTGCCCAAGTTGGCTCAGCTATTATGGTAACCAGGTCATGACCAAGCAATGCGATTTGCTGCGTAGGAGGTGATATTTTTCGACCATCTTCTGCACTGGCGGCGCTTGTACTCTAGTTGTCAGAGCTACCTATAGATACAGAGCCTGGGATGCGCGATCTACGAATGAACAGAAGTAGCTACTGACAGTAAGATACGCAGAGATACGGACATCCTATCTCAATTGCGTTACTTTGCTACTCCATTTAGTCGTCTCTACTTCGATGACTTGTTGTACGCAAGTCTGCAGATGCGTTACAACCTATAAAGAAATAGGCGACTGATGTAGGGGCTAGTATTCGGTTCCTAATTCGCTTCTGTCTTCCCAAGCATGGCCGAGTAGCTGCTGTGTAAAGGCCTGTGGAACTGCGATTAAGAACCATGCTGGCCTTGGACCGAGGCCCCTCCGCAACACAAACCCAAGTGGCAACGTTTTGTCACTTCATTTGTTCACTGACAATAGACGCTAACAGGCATTTCATGATAGAGCGAGTTATTTCAATAGCTGCGCCAGTTATAACCTTACACTCACGCGATCAACGGCTTTCGCGCCCACCAAAGGGGGGCGACCATTCAAAAGACGCTTGTATGAGCATCGCGGAGCATTTCAACCAAAGAAATATTGACAGGCAGCATGTGATTATGCAACTTAGCGGGGTAAATGCCTAATTATCAGGGGTGTGTAATGGCATCGAACCCTTGAATAAGACATTCTGGTCCTTGGAATGAAATAAAGGAATACACCGACACCTTTAACAGGAGTGTCATCTTATACCTTCAATCTTCCAGGGAGCAACAAATTGCGCCAAAGCAACATCAAATCAAGTGAAATCCAAAATCATACCAAGATTACTTTTCTTCAGAGAGATCAAGTACCCATACATAATATACAAACTACGGCAAGTGCTTGTTCAAGCACTATTCGCGCAAGAGGTATTTGCACTTGTGTTGCCATAGTTGCAGCGCACCAACTTGCAGCATCGAGTAATTATCGACCGCATACATGTTTACAACAGGATTGCGGTGGAGTGGAGTTTTTGAAACTATCCCCAATCTTAACTCAAACCTATAGCTGAGCGCCGTCTGCAAGCCCAATTAAACAGGTTTAAACTACAGCCCGAACTCCTGGAGCAGTATGACTTGGCTGTCAGAGCGTACTTTAACGAAGAGCACGCCGACCGTGTAGAAGAAGAATGACTGCCAATGGAAAATGTATACTACATGCCCCATCATGCAGTCATTCGCCGAGACGCAGTCACAACAAAACTTCGGGTTGTGTTTGACGCTTCCACGCACGCGCTTGGCCATCCTTGCCTCAGTGATGTCCTATTCAAGGGTACCAAACTCGGAGTTGACATTGTGCAGCTGCTACTCGCCTTCCAATATCACCCTGTAGTCCTTATTGCGGATATCAAGAAGGCATACTTGCGAAATGCTTATTCGACCAGAAGACCGCGAAGGGCTGCGATTCCTATGGATTGACCGGTTGCCCTTCGGAGGCTGACCCATTTCCACCTGTGGTGACGTGGAGAATGACACGAGTCCCGTTCGGAGCCTCATCCAGTCCATTTTGCTAGCAGCCACCATTCGTCTTCACCTATCGGTTTGTCAAGAACGATACCCGGAGACTGTAGCATTACTAGAGAAAGCCTTTTATGTCGACGACCTCATCGTGGGTCTTCCGAATGTGGATGAAGCTGTAACCGTCTACAGTGAAGCGCGCAAGATATTCCTGAAAGCCAGCATGGAACTGCGCCAGTGGGCTTCAAATTCACAGGCTTTGCGAAAACTCTTCCTGAGAGACAAGGTTTCCATTGAAGACGAAGCCGGAGAGAATACCCTAATGAAGGTCTTAGGTGTACCTTGGGAACGGGAAGGTGACAATTATCCTCACGGTGCGCGAAGCGTGTGACTTTGCGGCGAACAAGCCTTCTACCAAGCGCATTGTACTTCAGACGTTAGCAAGAGTCTACGATCCGTTGGGATATCTAGCGCCATTCTCGCTCAGAGCAAAGCTCCTGTTTCAAGACCTGTGGAAGAAGAAATGCGCATGGGATGATGCCACTCCACAAGAAGAACAAGGTAGCTGGAACAGTTGGCGCACTGAATTGGCCAGCATGATTCCCTATGTCATTGATCGTTACGTATTCCTGGGAGCAGCGGATGCAACGATTTGAATCGAGCTACACATTCTGCGACGCAAGCCCCAGAGCTTATGGTTCCTGCATCTACGTACGTGCGCGCACACCGAACGGCACCTGCAACTCGCAGCTCCTCATAAGCAAGAACCGTGTGGCCCCACTGAAACATGTTTCGCTGCCGCGTCTGGAGCTCTTAGCATGCGTCGTCGGCGTAAGGTTGTGTGCATACATCAAGAGAGTAGCATTGCTACGCTCTGTTCCAGTTCACTTTTGGACCGACTCCCTCGTAGCACTGCATTGGATTCGGAGCACTCCTACAAAAAGAGAGCTCTTCGCACGTCATCGAGTCTCCGAGATTCATAGCCGTAACATCACAGACGCAGTAGCACCATTGTGCCGGAAAAACAACCCAGCTGACTTCGTTACACGAGGGGTGTCATCGCCTCCTCTTTTTGCATCAACGTTCTGGTGGCATGGTCCGAACTGGCTTCATGATCCCGAAGAATCGTTTCCTACTGAAGGTACTGAATTGGTCAGAAGGATTCGAAAACTTCGAAAAAAGGTCAGAAGAAACGTCAATGTGCCCTGCTGTTTCTGTTTCGAACACCATATTACCTGTTAGCAGGTACAGCAGCCTGAACAGACTGTTAAGAGTCACAGGTTCAGGCTACCGCTTTGCTGGAAACGCGATGAGGAAGCAATGTTTCCCTGCCGGACCGTTAACAGCAGCAGTTTCACAAGTTGCAAAAGGTTCAAGAAGAGATGTTCTCCGAAGAAGTGCAAGCCCTGCGCGCAGGAAGAAGGCTACCATCTACAAGCCCAGTTCTTCGATTACATCCTTTTATGGACAAAGGTGGTTTACTTCGTGTTGGCGGTCGCCTGCAGGAGCTAGCAGCCTCTTTGGACGTCAAGCACCCAGTACTGTTACCAGCCAAGCACGCATTCACTCATCTTATTGTTTTAGCTGCTCATGAGCGCGTCTTTCATAGCGGAGTAGACGCCACGCTTTGCGAGCTTCGAGAGAAGTTTTGGATTGTGAAAGGACGACTGACTGTTCAAAGGGTTCTAAGCAATTGTTTGACTTGCAAACGCCAGAGCCAGTAGCTGAGACAGCACCATTTGCTCCGTTGCCACGAGACAGAATCACTGAAGCAAGTTCCGTTCTCTGTCGTCGCTTTGGATTTCTGTGGGCCCCTCTACACGCGTGACACCGCTACTACTTGCAAAAGTGCATGCATACTGATATTCTCGTGTGCAGTAACCCGAGCCTATTCACTTGGAATTGACGACCGACATGACGACTGCGACGCTTTTGGCCTTCCGTCGTTTTGTCTCGCGCCGTGGAATCCCTGACACCGTTGACTCGGATAACACACTGTCTTTCCACGCCTGTGCACGAATGTTCAAGACGATTCTGCCAGTTATGCAAGAATACGCTTTTAACATCGAGATCAAATGGAAGTTTATTGCTGAAAAGGCTCCTTGGTGGGGAGACTGGTGGGAGCGCCTCATCAGATTGACAAAAGACGCATTCAGACGGTCACTTGGGCGCAACAGCCTCAACGCCGAGGCCCTCACCACTGTAATCTGCGAAGTGGAAGCGGTAATAAACAGCCGGCCTCTTACTTATCTTGACAGTAGCCCGGTTGAACTGCGACCACTTACTCCAGCCCACCTTTTGCTCGGAAGATGCGTGATACGCGTTCCACGAGAAGCCAGCATTTCTAATGGCATGTCATCGACGAGAGAGAATTTGCTCCGCCGCGCGCGCTATCGAGAGCGCCTCGCAGCGGAGCTATGGGTCCGATGGAAGCAGTCCTACCTTCTTTTACTGCAATCCGCGCATAACGGGCCTGCTCGTGAACTACGTCGGCTACGTGAAGGTGACGTGGTGCTTGTGCATGACGACAACACACGTCCGCTACTATGGAAGCTGGGCAGAGTTCTTTCTGTGCACCCGGGAAAGGACGGTATTGCGCGCATCTGTACCCTGCGACTAGCTTCTGGACAGACAGTCAACCGACCCGTTCAGAAAGTGTACATTCTGGAGGCAAGTCCGCGAGTATCAACTGCCTAGCGATCGCCTTGGCCCCTTGAGAATATGTTGCTGACGATAGCGGACGGGCGACAACAAGGGGGAAGAGAAGGAAGAAGGTTGAGCACGAGCAGTAGAATAAAAAATCACAGCATATCCACGGAGTGAATGATGATGAGTGGGCGAAGCTCTGGAGGTTCATCGGTAAACCGTGAATCTTCCGTGAATTTTCGTCCAGTACATCATCAAAGACGTGACAAACACTGTGTGTATATATACAAGAAATTTTATTTATTCGTAAATGGTAGGTAGACGTGGCTTCCGGTCCCCCCTTCATTATAACGGCTTTATGGTCGGTGAAGTGGAGGAATAGGGGTTCTCATATGGCTCCGTAGAGGATTCCTAGAGGGGAAAGAGGGTGTGAGCGTAGAGGAGAGAGAGGAGGAGAGGACGCACGTCCGCTGTGGGGATGTGGAACGCGGACGCCGCTCCGTAGAGTAGAGGATTCCTAGAGGAGAGAAAGGGGGTGAGCGTAGGAGAGGAGACGCGCGCGCCGCTCCGTACAGTACAGGATTGCTAGAGGAGACAAAGGGTGTAAGCGTTGGAGAGGAGAGAGAGAGGGGGGGGAGGGGACACGCATGCTCTGGAGGGGGTGTAGGACGCGGGCGCCGCTCCGTACAGTAGAGGATTGCTAGAGGAGAGAAAGGGGGGTGAGCGTTGGAGAGGAGAGAGAGGTGGTGGGGACGCGCATGCTATGGAGGGGTGTAGGACGCGGGAAGGAGGGATGGAGTAAGCCCCCTGCAAGCACATCCAAGCAAGATCAAGGAATGGAGCCAACCTGGGCGACAGACACCACCTGCCTAGCCATTGCTTAGCTGCCCCTCTATGCTCTCGGCCATGACTCTAGCGACTGTAGTGGTGGTGGACGGCCTTATTGTACTACAGTGTTCTGCTTGACATAGATAGCCACACCGCCTGCGGGACGCTCTGCTTCCTCGGTGCACACGATGGGAACTAGAGGTGGTCTGGAACGCGCTTATTCTTCATGGTCATCAGCGTCATCGTCATCGTTATCACTAGATACTGCCGGTCACGCCTGACGCGGGACAAGGTTAAACTAAGAGGAGCTTCGCCCCTAAAAAAAATCACGCCATATCCATGAAGTGAATGATGATGAGTGGGCGAAGCTCGATCGTTTTCATCCATGGCAGAAATAGAATGTGTGGTCTGGAACGCGCTTATACAACATGGTCATCAGCGTCATCGGCATCACGTGTAGTGGGTACATTCCACTATACTGCATCATCGTCATCTTTATCACGTGTAGTGGGCACATTGCACTATACTGGAACGCGCTTACACTTCATCGTTATCACGTGTAGTGGGTACATTCCACTATACTGCGTCATCGTCATCACGTGGAGTGGGTACATTCCACTACACGTGGCTACATACCTACCTACCTACTACTACTACTACTACTACTACTACTACTACTACTACTACAGAGGAGGGACAGACCCACACCCTAAGGAGCTTCGCCCCTAAAATATGGTGGTCTTGGTCTAGGGCTTGGCTCTTTATTACGCGACACTTTCCTCATGCTTTCATAAGTATAGCTTATCGCGCAACTTAAGTTCTGTTCTTGAATACGGGCCTTAAAGCATAACATTTGTATTCTTATGATTCAGCAAGCTATATTCAAGCATTGATTGATCCCGGATGGATACGCTAACGAAGTTGCATATGATATTGACATCTACGCACCGTAAAGTGGATTTCGTTCCAATAATGGTGACGTCTCTGCTCTAAGGTTTGTTATGACGTTATGTCAGATCGTAAGTTACCCTTTAAACGTCAGTGTAGTCGACGTTCCTAGTTGATAACTACTAGACATACAAAAACACATCGATCCACCTCGTAACGTTTGGCTCTAAGTAAAAAAACAATGCTGCATAGACAATTATTCGCCGACTGCTCCGCATGAAACCGATTCCCACAAGGCGTGGGGTCTGCCGAATTTTTTTTCATGAAGATTTGTCTGATGGACGTTACCACCACCACTGCTGGGTTATCAAGCGATATATGCTGGCGAATTTTCCCGCGACCACCACGTGGCAGCGGCGCATATGGTGGTACACAGCAATGATGAATTATGACAGACCTTTGATATGGATGGTAAGCATTAAGCACCCACTCAATTCGCTATTCACAAGATGCGAAGCCTGATGCGCTGCTACGGTGCTGCCACTCAACAGTTGCATAGCTGCTAACGAGACTGCTGGCTGGACATGACTCCCCTATGTGGTCTCTTTTCGAAGCGGTTTTAAGCAATGGCGCTGCTTTTGGGTACAATACGTGACTACCACGGAGAATTCCTCGGTTCGATTCCTGCTTGAACATTCGTTCTTTTAGGTGCGAAGCACCTCAGGGTCTCTGCTTGTCGGCGTCTAATGTCACGGTGTGTCATGTAGTCACGGTCCGTCGTAAACGGGTATGCGCCACGAAAATTGGGTAAATACCACTACTGGTCACAGATCCACTAAAAATGAAGGAGGCAACAGTTAGCCCACCGAATAGCCGACGACGTTAGTGGATCTGAAACACCTATTCCTACATGCCGTGGCGAACTGGAACCGGGCGTGTAGGAAATAAAAAAGAAGAGGAGGAGGAAGAAGACGAACAAGAAGAAGAAACACCTTAGCGTAAGCTGCATTCCGACGCAGTTTTCCGACGACGTTAGTAGCGCGGAAACACCCTTCCCTACATGCCGGGTTTCAGGCTTAGCACCAGTAGTGCCTCATCAAAGAAATCTTTCTCAAAACACTGCAAGCTTCACCCCTCCTCAGGTTCCACGTCAGTGGAGCTGAATCTCGCTTCCTTACATGCTTCGCCCCTCCCCAGTTTTGAGATGTGAAACATCTTATGGCGAAGCTTAATCCGGTGGTGGTGGTGGTGGTGTGCCGCGTGGCCTCCCTTACTGCGCATGCGCAAACCCATTAAAAAAATTTTTTTAAAAAAACCTCCTCTCCCCCTCTCTCCTCTAGGCATCCCTCCCCGCGGCAACCACACTACCACTGCGCATGCGCGTCCCCCCCCTCTCTCTCCTCTCCTACGCTCCCCCCTCTCTCGCCTCGCGACGCCGACGCAGGCAGCGTCTGCTAGCGGTTTCTTGGTTGAAAAAACTGACTGCCCGCGCTGCACAACCGTTCACTGGCCACCCCGTATATATAGGCACTGGATCTTGACCTGCAAGGTGGTGCCGGTGGGAGATTTCTCCTGTGCGTTGTTGAACAATAAAAATTCGCAGCGTGCGCGTTAACTAAAAGCGGACTGCGGGTCTCTGTGTCCAGTCGGAGTCTTCCGTATCTCATTGCCCATTAGCAGCTACTGGCATGTTCCAGTAGGAAACACCGCTCCATCACTGCGTGCTTTGCGCCTCCCCAGTTTTCTCTCCTGCGCAACGCTGCGATGAGCGCCAAGGTCAACGCCGCCGCCAGTGTAAGCGTTAGCGCCCGCTGCTTCACATCTCCACATGGTTCCCTTTAGCGGGAGATGGTGTAAATTTTTTTTGTTTTTCTTTCATTTACTCACTGCCCACAGCAAGTTTCTCTCCCTCTTTTTACCTTCACTTTCAATAACAATTTTTGGGTTTTTGCGTCCGCAAACCACGATATTATTATCAGGCACGAAGTAGTGCAGGGCTCCGGAAATTTTGATCATCTGGTGCTTTTTCTTATTGTGCGCGATCGCTGCGACGGATACCGACGTCTGCGGCGGCTGCGAACATCGCCACCAGAATTGGCTGTTCCTGTTAGCTCGTAACAGCTTGCGCTGCAAAACAAGTTCTGGCCCGCACGGATAATGAAATACCCGAACCCAGCTATTTCTCTGCCTTTTTCGTAGCCTGTTTTTTTTTTTTTTTTCTCCAATGCGGTTCACGGTCGCAGTAGTACTCCACCGTCACTCGTAAGTTCCCTATTGGCATATTTTACCACTTAGTGTTCATAAACATTCCTGATGTAACATCCCTTGGTGTGCCTTCTGTTAAGCCATTTCACGCTAAAAAGAAAAGAAGCAGTGTGGATTCCGCCAAGAAAAAAAAAACATTCGAATCTTGGCAAAAACCTACATTAAAACTCTAGGCTTACGCGCCGCTTAGACAACTCCCATAGAGATTCTGCTTGGAACTTCTTGAAATGTTCTTCGAAAAAAAGTATCAGTTGTACATTCCTAAATGTAATTTTACTCCACAGTTCCTCCTGTGACCCGTTAATGTACGGTGTCTCACGAAGAGTACATCACGGGAATGTGGATGACCCGACATCGACGAGCAAGATGGCTTTCTGCGAAGCATACTAGTTTGTCGCTGAGTTACAGACCAGAGACGTATACCAAAAAGTATCTGAAAATATACTTACACAGCAACTAAGCACGTACACACGATAAGTACGAAGCAACCATTCCACGAAGCAGGTTTACACACAGCAAACGTTCTTTCCCCTAAATTACTTTATTTTCTTATAGCTCCGTACTCAAGAGTCTACAAAAGCAGGTGAGCTAAGCCTCGTCCGTAAAACGCGATCAAATTAAGGACATCGGTGCACTAGATAACTGCTTTAGACGTTACATTCACAATTCCGCCTGCTGTATTGTCTGTTTTCAGAATGCATACGCTGTGTACACCTTAGCGCAATGAGGCGTGCGCAGGCGAAGTACGGCAACGCCTTTATTGGATTAGAAGAGCCCCGTGCATTTGATCGGTCTATGTTTTCCAACGAACTACCGCGCACCAGCAACACATTAGCGAACAAGGCACGTGGCTGAGAAACGAAATTTGCTGCACACAGGCTGGCTGCTTCGTCTGCTTCAGGTCTACGCTTAAGGAGCAATTTGCCATCCCTGTACTTAGGTATCTTTCATCTGAACCAGACCAAGTTATTCACGACTAGACTGTACGCAAACATTGTGCGCGATGTTTAATGGTGTGCGCTACGCCTCAACCACCGGCGCGTGCTTCCCCAGTAGCTAGTGGGAAAGGATAGCTACTGAATTGAGATAGTTCTTTTATTAAAAGCTAAAAATAAAAGTCATAGTTTCGCCGTAAGGACGAACGAATGCCATTGCAAGAAATTGGAATGTCACACGAAGATGGACGAGGAGCTGCATACTTGTAGCTTCCCGCTGAAGCACAAAGGACGCTCAAAAAGGACGCGCAGGTGTACACAGGGCAAGCGTGAACTAACAACTATCCAAGTTGTTACGCCCTTGTGTTTGAGGAACGCGCTGCAAGTGTCAACAACGCAGAACCCAACACTCGTAGCTATGTCTTCTAGCTAAATGACCCCTCTGCGTCTCCAGTCACACCGGTGGCGTTGACGAAAGGTGTAGGCATGGGCGTCGGCAGGGGGGTGCAAAAGGGGGCACTTGCCCCCCTCAAGCTACACGAGCACTCCCGCTCCCCCCAAAGCCACACCAGTGCCCCCCCCCCTCCCCCCACCATGATGCAACACGGGTTTGCACCCCCCAAGACAAAATCCTGCCGACGCCCATGGGTGTAGGCGGTGTATATTTTTTTTTTCGTTCCACATCACGAGTGTGAACAGAAAGAAGCCCCCCTTTTTTGTGCGCGTCTCAAGGGCAGTATCAAAGTGAAAGAAAATGCAACACTTTAGTGATAGAAAAACTAGCAGCTGTTCCGTGTACGAATACAACCGATGAGCGAAGCTCCTTAGAAATGGGACGCACGCGGCGTTCGGCGCGATCGGCGTTTCATTGTCCAGGCAACGGACCAACCAGTGGGTGGACGACAGGGTGAAGCGATAGTTTCGCGCGTGCGCCGGTTTGAGGGGAGAGGGGAGAGGGCAGAATCGAAGAAAGAGGGAGATTGATGGTATCTTCGACTGGTCGCCTCCGTCCTCCGACTCAAAGGTGGACGGATGCGACGCTGCCCGCACTCGGAGACAGAGCATTACTGCGCGAGCCGAACGTGACAACCGCTTTCGGAGCAGGCGGACCACGTGACTACAGCGAAAATCCACTTTCTAGTCAAAGCCGTGTCGCAGCTTAGCCGAAGCTCCCAACGCTGTCAAGTTAAATGACGGGTCGCCTAGGTTACCACGGCGTTTTGAGCACGTGACCAGACGCGCTCGCACTGCTCCGTCGTGAGGGCTCGGAGCAGCTCAGAGCGCTCGACGAGAGAGGAGAGCGACCGAAAAGAACCAGCCGAACGCGAGGGGCGCGCTCCCTTTCAACCAGCCGAACATAGTGCCGCTCGCGAGAGCGCTCTAGAGCGCTCCGAAGCGACCAGTCGAAGATGGCATGAGACTAATCTGCCTCCGTTTCGCATGCGTTCGTATTCTCGCGTTTTGAGCATCGTGCAGACGCCATCCGCGTTCCAGCGCTCATAAAGCTCATTTCCCCTCCCGCGTGAGGGGGAGACGCTACAGCTGGCACCATGCCAGGGAGCTTCAACGGCGACGGCGACGGCGGGGTGCCGGCCTAAGGAGCTTCGCTCCTAAAAAACGCTCAAGCTCCTACGAGATCTGCATACCGCCAGCGCTAAATCGTGTCTATAAATAGCTTGCTGTTATAATCCCGGCGCATGCCTATGAAAAAAAAGCGTGGCGTGTGGTTCAGCGGTATAACGCAGTGCGCTGCGGAGCGAGGGGTCGCTGGTTCGAATTCTCGCCCCCCCCTCGTTGGGCGCCTTAACATTTTTTTTTCTTATTTTTTCTTTGTGCCTTTTTTATATATATCCTCCTCAGACCCCAGTAAATTTGTGCCAACACAGGTGAATTCAAAACACATTTTTGGAATGCACACACATAGTTTATTACTCGAGAAAAAATTTGCGCCTGTACGGCAAACGGCTTTTGCACACCAGCGTGTGCATTATAATGCACACTGGGTCTTAATGCGCAGGAAACGAATAGCGCTCCCCTATAACAAAATATTACATTTGCTCGTGAGAAGCACTCTTGTTTGTTGTGAACCTATTTCTAGCAGTTTCGCGCAAATGTGATCAATTGGAAGATGCTACACCGGAACTTTGTTCGGTGAGAACCTCCAGAGTTTCGGCATCTCGAGGAAGATACCTCATTTACAAGCTCTGACATGTGTCTTGCTCACGCAGTTCTTGGCTCAGGAGGCACCTTGGCTTTCAGCAGCTTTCTGGGTGGCTCAAGTTCAAATTCGGCACCACACCTATTTTTCGACACTAGGTAATGGGCAAAGAACAGGCTCATCATCAGCCAATTAGAGGTCCGAGGGGTCATTACTGGTTATTGTCTCGAGAACACGTTTCGCATTTTCATCAAAGATTCCTAGATGAAACAAACGCCAAAGCTTAATGCCAAAAAGCTTAATACCAACCACATGAGACTGGCACGAGTACGCACGCCAAAGCACATATTGAGACCGAGTGTGCATTATAATGCACATTTGAAGACAACGGCCTGTGATAACAAAAATACTCGCCTGTAAGGTTACATGACGTGCGTAAACTATTCCTAAACCCTTCCTAAGTAGATCGAAACAACAATTCAAAAATATTACTGCATGATTATTGAGTGATTTGAGACTTTGTTGGACGCTGTCGGTAGAACGTCGAAGACGAGAATTCCGCCATGTTTCAAAGCGGGAAAGCATGGCTTCCACTGTAGTGTGCTTCCTGTAATGCTGACCAGATGACACCACATCCTCGAGAATACGATTGCACCAAAAATGTTGGCTTTAATAGTGGCGCGAATTTCCAAAACCGGAAAAGTACAAATGTGCATTTTAATGTACACGGGGTCTGAAGAGGATATACATGTACATATCTGGGGCATGACGGCGACGGCAAAAATCAGCCGAGAGTGTCCATATAATTGCTATCGCAATAAAGAATGATGAGACAAAGTGAAGTGCGCGCAATCATCAAGACTCGCAAACGGAAAACTTGGCCTTCATTACGGAACAAACGTGCTACAGTAATTGCTACTCAC